>WAAF01005682.1:384188-415612 GCA_013400475.1 Tricholaema leucomelas
TACACGCACACATACACGCACACGCACACGCACACACACACACACACACACAGACACGCACACAGACACACAGACACACAGACGCATACACAGACACACACACGCATACACACACGCATACACACACACACACGCATACACACACGCATACACACACACATACACACACATACACACACACACGCACACATACACGCACACATACATATATATGATCTGCAGTATGTATATGATCTGTCAATATTAAAAAAGCTAATCAAAATACCAAATTTAAAAGGAAGTCTTGTCCTAGGTAAAAGCTGTCTCTGCCTTTCCTTCTAATGCTGAAAATACAATCATCAGCTTTCTAGTTGACTGGGGAATGTGGTTATGGCTGTGTAGCAGTTCTCTACGTAACAATTTTCAGAGAGTTTTTAAAGAGGGCAGGAATTGTAACTAAAGAAACCAGTTTTAGAATTAATGGTCATTGAGTTTTCCAAACCTAGTAATTCAACTGTGAGTGAAACCAAGAACAGACCAAGGAACTTTGCTCTTAGCTTGAACATACCTTACTGAAATAAACAGACCAGGAATTGCCACAGATGAGAAGGGAGTTAAGACTTAGATTTTGTTAATTAAGGGTTTGACAAAGCTGATCGTCCTTGGTGGTCTTTGAAAAGCCCAGTGTAGGGTGATGCATCGTGAATGGAATTTGAACATAAGGAAAAACTGCTTCCCTGTGAGGGTGATGGAGCACTGAAACAGGCTGCTCAAAAAGGTTCTGAAGTCTCCTCTGGGACAGCTGAAACCTGCCTGGAGATGAGTATGTGAAACCTGCTCTGAGTGACCCTGCTTCAGCAGAGGGGTTGGACTACATGGTTGTGGGGGGTAACACTCCATGTTGGGTGCCAGCATAAAAGATGTGGTGGTTTAGGTGTTACCTACCCCCACCTGCTTTGGAAATCACCCAGACTAGACTCAGCCAGCTCTGGAAATTGAATGAAGCTTATATTTACAGCTTAGCACAATATACAAGCAGATATTTACAGTATGTACAGTTATAGACAGAAATATACAAGGTAAAAGGTAATACAGAAACAAAGCAGCCCTCCTAGAAACCTGAGTCCCCAGGAGGGGCTCTCAACCACCCTTCCACCTTCTCCCACTCTCCTGCCTTACCCCACATGTTGCCTTGTGCCCCAGGGGAGAATGGAGGGTTGGCCAAGGGGGTTAGGAAGCAAAGTGGATTAATCAGAGAGACAGCAGCTGAGGTTGGAGAGAAAAAAAAGAGCAGCCTAGAGCTCAGGCAGTGCCTGAAGTCGAATACTTTCTCTATACTTATACTCTTGTTCTTATATATCTCAGCAAGCCTATGAGTGAAGTAGACATCACCCTTGTTTCCCTTTCACAGCCTGTGATCTAATCCTTCTGACCAAAGCATTCTAGATAGCTTCACACTAGCACAATGGTTGTCAGAGGTCCTTTCTCATCCCTGCCACTTTGTGGTTCACTGAAAATTGCTTGTATCTTTGAGTGCAATAGGGAGAGGGTTTTCTGTGCTGTCTTGACTGTTGTGTTCTCCATCAGGCACAAGTCTCTGATTTTACATTTCCTTTGAGTTTCTAAGCACTTATCTGGGGGGCATATTTTCAGAGGAGAGGGTAGGGACTGGTCAGAAAGGAGCTTACATCAGGAATAGAGGATGAGGAGGAGAAAATAGTAAGTGTGCAAACGTGAACAAAGACTTTTCTTCAGCGATGTGTAGTGATTATGCAGAATTGTGGTGTTAATAGACTGAGAACAAGCCTGAAAAAAAGAAAAAACTGAAACCACAGTGGACTTGGAAAGTTACTTAAGTCCTTCAATGATACTGCCTTTGGTTTGAGTGCTCAGGAGTTACATACTTCTTGTGTTTTTCTAATAACTCAGGACCTTACAGCAGTTAAGGTTTTGATGATCATTCTTCTCCAGGCACTGGTGACTCAGGGTCTTGTAGCAGTGGTGGTGGAGACAGGATGTGAATCTGAAGGCAGCCTTGGGCATGGGGATTGAAGCTGGAAGTGAGCAAAGACATATGTCCCCTGAAGACTGAGACAGGAGGTTTTATTTATGCTTTTCAGGAGACAGCAGCACAGAAATGTTCCCTGAGTCTAGAAAAGAGATTCAGAGAGTGACATCTCCTTCCTCAAAGGGAGGCCAAAAAAATCTTCTGGTGGGACTCCTTGGTGATCCGGGTCTTTGTGGCATCTGAGGGGGTTACAAGTCTTACAGAATCTAAACTCAAAGTCCAAGTCAGGCATTGGATTAATCTTATGGCTCCAATGAGTGACCTCTATTTAGGGGAAGCAGCAAGACAGTTCAGGAGCCCTAAGCCATATCACTTGATAGGCAGAGTCTCAACTGGGATTGAGAAGCTTGAACAGGAGCACAGGTGGGATTTTCACAGAAACAGAATGTCTGAAGAGTAGGTGTTAAAATGAATATGTTTAACATAAATAACATCCTAGGTTTTTTAAATACATAGGAAAAAGCCAGCAAGAGCTCTCTTACAGCCTTTGAAGGGATTTACTTGTTCTGAAATGATGATGGGGAAAAGGCAGAGTGGCTCTATCACCTACTACAGGTGAAGACTTGAGAAGTCAGCTTATTAAAAGATGTATTTAAAGTGTTGCAGGATGTAAATCAAGATAGAAGAAGCCTTGCAACACTACTTCTGGAATAGTCTCTGAACAATACTGTGCTAAGAATGGGGCAAATGAAAATGAGAGGTCTTAGTGCCTGCTGAGAATTGGATGCACTGGTTTTGGCAATATCTCAGCGGGTTAAAAGGGCTAACACTGGGGAATTGGTCAGGTACCAGATTTGGAACAATGATAGATAAATACTCTTGAGTTGATGTCGTAGATCAAATTCTGTCTGCCCTATGAGAAGCAATAAAATGAGCATGGAGTGAGATGTGCTTGAGAGTAGTGTCAAGATACCTGAGGCAGAGAAGAAAAATTTACCTTTCCTCAAATGATATGTGGCCATTTTTTGGTAAGAATCATCTCAAAGCTTTGGATATATATTCAAGAGAACTGGGAAAGAGGAAGATTTTCTTCTGCATTAGAGACCACACCTGTGATTGTGAAGAGCAGGAACAGATTAAATATTCTCCATACTCAACAGCATTTGGGCTTGTCACTTCTGCAGGGAGAATCCCTGTGAGGAGACAAATCAAGCTAAACATGTTAGACTAAAAGGGAGGTAGGTTGCCTCTCCCAGAGGGTGGGGGTAGATGGGGAAGTGTACCCTGGGATAGTGGGACAAGAGAGCTGAGAGGACTTGAGTCCATCCTAAACTGCATCCAGAAATGATTAAACAGGTCTTGCATCTATTGCTGCAGGGGAGGAAGGGAAGGAAAAGGCCTGTTCTTGTCAGTTCATTTTTGGGAAACCTTGCTCATAAAGGGGCAAGTTACTGACTGAAGAGGATGTGTAGAAGGAAGCAAGGTCTCTGGAGGAAACTAGAAAGCCCACCAAGAAGGAGACAGCCAACAGGGGACTATTCACAGTATCACAGTATCACCAAGGTTGGAAGAGACCTCACAGATCATCAAGTCCAACCCTTTACCACAGAGCTCAAGGCTAGACCATGGCACCAAGTGCCACGTCCAATCCTGCCTTGAACAGCTCCAGGGACGGCGACTCCACTGTGGCGGGATTAGATGGGAGAGAAGGAAAATTGTCTGTTTGAGAATTGGGGTAAGAAACAAATGATTCAGGAGGGCAGCAGTGCCATGTGGTGGCTATTCAGGAGCTTTAAAAGGTATTTTAAGTGGTCTGGAAGTTGTCTGTGAGTCTGGAAATGCCTATCAGGAGCAGTGTGCTAGAGAGGAGGACTAGGATGGGTAGAGAAGGAGAGTACTGTGGAATGGGTGGGGTTAGATGTGTAAGCAGTTATTGTCCTTTGGGACCAAAACTGGCACTGTGGTGTTTCTACAAGTAAGAAACTGAATTGCCAGGCTGAGAGCAAGCCTGCAAGTGAGGACCTGCTCCAAAAGGACAAAGTAGACTCTGGGGAGATGGTTCATAAATTCTTTCATTTCTGTTACTTCTCTCTTCAAATTTTTCTTTTCTTTTTTTTTTTTTTTTGTGTGATGTGGTTATACATTTGGCATACTTTGTTCTACTGAAACCTCTAGAATTAACAGATATATTCTTGTGACTTTGGGTGCCTTGTTATGGAAGGGCATGGGCAAATCCACTTCCAGGGTGCTGTCTTTTTGAAGAGGAGAATAGAATCAACTAGGTTGGAAGAGACCTCCAAGATCATCCAGTCCAACCTAGCACCCAGCCCTATCCAGTCACCTAGACCATGGTACTGAGTGCCTCATCCAGGCTTTTCCTGAACTCCCCCAGGGATAGGTGACTCCACCACCTCCCTGGGCAGCCCATTCCAATGCCAATCACTCTCTCTGCCAACAACTTCCTCCTAACATCCAGCCTAGACCTCCCCTGGCACAACTCGAGACTGAGTCCCCTTCTTCTGTTGCTGGTTGCCTGGCAGAAGAGCCCAACCCCACCTGGCTACAGCCTCCCTTCAAGTAGTTGTAGACAGCAATGAGCTCAGCCCTGAGCCTTCTCTTCTCCAGGCTGCACACCCCCAGCTCCCTCAGCCTCTCCTCACAGGGCTGTGTTCCAGGCCCCTCACCAGCTTTGTCGCCCTTCTCTGGACACCTTCCAGTATCTCAACATCTCTCTTGAATTGAAGAGCCCAGAACTGGACACAGGAGTCAAGGTGTGGCCTGACCAGTGCTGAGTACAGAGGAAGAGTAACCTCCCTCATCCTCCTGGCCACACTGTTCCTGATGCAGGCCAGGATAAATAAATTCAACTGCATCATGTCAGGGTGTGTGGAAATCAGGCAAGGTGAAGAGCGCATGTGAAGGAAAAATTAAGAGTTTTAAGGTAATTTAGAAGAGTTACATCTGGCCTTTTTCAGCTTTTTTAATCAAGTTAAATGAACAAAATTAACTTAAAAGGCATCTCTTTTTTTTTTTTTTTAAATAACATTGCAATCCTAATATGCATGGATGATGCTTTTGCATTGATGAGGTTTTGGGTGAGGTTTTGGGGTTTGTTTTTCTTCATGTTAATTGGCTAATACACTAGTTGAGGCTAGCAAAGTAAGGACTAACTGCTTAGCGTTGTGAACGTGTGCTTTGATGATAAATTACCTTAGGTCTTGCAGTAAATGAAAGATGCAGACCTTCTGCTGTAAAAATCAGTGTTTGAACATCATGTCAATTACATGCTTGGATGTAAATGTGAATCTGGGGGGTTTAACAGCGTGTTCTTTCATTTCAAATCACACTGGGTTTTTTTCTGGTGGCCATGGAAGATGGACTGTAAGTTGTAGACAGGAAGTCTTACTTGAGATCCTGCCAGGCAATCTGTTGATACTATAAATCAAACTACTCCTCTATGAGTGAGGTCTTGAGAAGTCACTGATGGCTTGGTCATACTAATAGCTCCTCCCTACCTCTCATGAGACAGCCTCAGTCCAGCAATGACAATTGGCATGACTGAGAAGTTGAGTGAAAATATTCTTCTAAGGCATACTGTGAAGCTACTTTTTGCTACTAAAGTGAACACAAGAAAACAAAAGATTGCTGAGAAATTGAAATTCATAACATGGCCCAGTGACAGAAAATGTAGTTGGGTTTTGATTTGGTTTTGTAATATCTCTCTTTAATGTAATGTTGCTGCATTTGAAATAGTGAGAAGTTGGAGGGAGAGAGGAAAAATCCTAGGAAATAATGGGGAAATTAGAAGGGGAAAGGAAATATCTCAGGAAGTGGTGGGAAATCAGAGGGGGAAAGGAAAAATCTCAGGAAACGGTGGGAAATTAGAGGGGGAAAGGAAAAATCTCAGGAAGTGGTGGGAGATTAGAGGGGGAAAGGAAAAGTCTCAGGAAGTGGTGTGAAATTAGAGGGGGAAAGGAAAAATCTCAGGAAGTGGTGGGAAAATAGAGGGGGAAAGGAAAAATCTCAGGAAGTGGTGTGAAATTAGAGGGGGAAAGGAAAAATCTCAGGAAGTGGTGTGAAATTAGAGGGGGAAGGGAAAAATCTCAGGAAGTGGTGTGAAATTAGAGGGGGAAAGGAAAAGTCTCAGGAAGTGGTGTGAAATTAGAGGGGGAAAGGAAAAATCTCAGGAAGTTGTGTGAAATTAGAGGGGGAAAGGAAAAATCTCAGGAAGTGGTGTGAAATTAGAGGGGGAAAGGAAAAGTCTCAGGAAGTGGTGGGAAATTAGAGGGGGGAAGGAAAAATCTCAGGAGGTGGTGGGAGATTAGAGGGGGGGAAAGGAAAAATCTTCTGTACTTCCAGAGAAGCTATAAGAATGCAGGGTGAGATGCTTTGCCAGGCTTTTAATTGTGTTCCAAGCAAAGAGAGCTTCCTTAGTTTTAAAGCTGCTCTGAAGTTTGAAGCAATTTGCTGTATGATACAAAATACAGTGATTCAGCATTCGCCATGGGAGCTATTTATAGTGGCTCTATTTTTATTCAAAGAAAAACAATAGCACTGAATTTCAGGCAGTTTGACCAGACGCTTAGGAACGTCACACTCTCGAAGCTGAGGAAAACCTCATCTTGCTTGATCTTGAAAGCTGAACTGGGGAGCTCCTTCGGCATCAACATCTCGGTGCTGTTCTCCCGAAGGTGGAATTCGTCGCTGTGCTGGGAGGCAGCGTAAGCAGTGCTGCTCTGAGGCGTAGCTTCTCGACGCTGTGAAGGGGCTGTCAGCATTGACTGTGTGTTGTTTTGGAAGCATTGGTCGATGTAATTAATCTTTGTCCATTTTAACCATCTCTTTCAGGTTTTCACAACCCTTCTGTTTTTCCTGCGCCGCTGCAGCCAATGCGGAGACGAATGCTGTGGTTACAAAGGCTTGTTACTTTCTCATGCTGGATCCCTCAAATCCAAGAGCTACTTGGCAGTTTCCAAGGCAACCACCTGTGGAATAATTAAAAAGGATGAAGTGTTACTGTGCCAGATAGAAGGAATTCTTGCTTGGAGAGAGTACTTCGTTTTCATCTGTCTGGAAGATTCAAATGTGTTTCTGCCAGCAAAGTTAAGGTAGTGCAATTAAGAAGTGCTAATTTATTGTTCTGGAGGTACTGTAAGTTTGGATAGGAGCAACAATCTTAACGTGAGTGTGTAATATTCACTTAAAAAAAATTTACCATGGATCCTTCTGCATTATATTTTGGGTATATTTAAAGAGAGAATCCAAGAGAGGGAGGATGATGGAAAAGGCAATGTGGGTGAACGATATTTCGTATCAGTAAAGCAATTGCGTGAACTGTTGTGTGCTTTATGCTGTCTTTCCTCACAGATGATTTAAAACTGGTTAAGACTAAAATGGAGAATACATTAGTGGGAGCATAAATATAGGAAGTGCAGTCTTCATGCCAAGTACACTGAGATTTCTTTTGGCATTCACTGAAGTGATAGATATAAAAGGAATGTAGGAGTGGGCTCACTGCAAAATGACAGTCAGAATCAAGGATTGATCTTTATCCCATGGCTTGAAGGCTATGGCAGTGATTAAGTTGATGTTGAAATTGAAATGATGATCAGGTTTAGCTGCTTTGAAGCAGCAGCTAAAACTGTTTTGAAGACCACATTCCCAGAAACAGAGCTGATATGACATAGTGGAGAAACCAAAAGGTAAGCAAAGGAAGTCTGTTAGAATACTGAAGAATAACTACAAATCACAGATTGGTTCTGAAAGTTTGAAACTGATATAAAAGTTTATGGGAAAGCTGTTAGGTTTCAGATAACTGAAAAAGTTCTTCTCAAAGTATAATATATTACTGAATGTATTTGCTTATTATATTTTCCTTCTCTCTGCCAGTCAAATATATTTGAATAGAAAAATATTCATTTCTGACAATGCAGTGAAATGGAGGAAGCCACATTGACGTTCTTCCCATGGAGCAAATAGCTGCTCGGTTAAGTCTGGTTACCTAGCTCGATGCTTTTGGGTAGTTAATTTTAGTCATGATGCATTTCTGTAGTTTATTTTAAGCAAAATGGAGGGGGAAAAAAAAAAAAAAAGAGATTTCTAAATTTTGAAGTTGAAATATTTGGGATGCCATCTGGGCTTTACATAATAAATTTTTACTGCCAAAATGTTTGTGGGATTCTGTTGGGATGTGGATGAGATGTCGCATTCCATCCCTTCCGCAGCACAAGAGCATCATTGTTTTTAGATATGGTGGGTCCAAGAAGAAAAAAGAATTGCATGGTGGTAGCTTTGTGGTTGGAGGGAATACAAGTAGGACTTATCCAGTAACCACTCTTACCTTTTACTGCTGTAACTGCTGGTACAGAATTTCAGCAGCTAATACTTGTAGGTACCAACTGAGTACAACTGCAGTATTCAATCCTAATAATTCACTTCCAGTTCACTGTTGCCACAGCTTAACTGCCAAATTAATTTTTGAACTAATTCTTCAGGCTCTTCAGCTCCTTTCAGTATGGAGCTGAGGCAAATATTTTTCAAGACAAAAACTCTTTTCCACATGAGGAGACTGGCAAAATCTCTGCACCAAGAACAGTGAAGATGATGCAGAATTGAGATGGTATAAGCAGAGTGAGGGTAGTTGGTGTATATGGGTCCAACTCTGCTTTCCAAGAAGCATAAGTAACTGAAGGAGCTAGAAGTGGGTAGTTGTGAGAGAGCATATGTGCATCTTTGTGTAAGAGTAGTGTGACAGCTGGGTGGCAATTCTGTGAAGTAATACAGGTTTTCCAAGGGTATACACAGAGAAGTTTCAACTGGGATCTAGAAGACACAGTAAACACATGCAGGCAGCTCAGTTTTTCTATTTTATCTCTTATACTCTGGATGAGATTTTTCCCAGCAAAGTTAGATTATCATGGGATGAAATACAGGTGGGGTGAGCAGCTCCTTGGAGGTACCTATTTCAAATCTGCTTCAAGGGGATGATTTGCCTCATTAGAAGCTACTTCTCTTTCTATTGAAGGTTGAGCCTGGACCACTAATTTAGCCTAGAGGCCTAGTATTTAAGGAACCTAAGTGTGCAGTTAGATATGTGTGCTTTTTTCTTCATATTTAATTTCCAGTGCAGAGCTTCCTGTGCCAAGTAGAGTTGCAGTGTTTTGTTGGCGCAACCAACTTATTCATTGTCCTTTTCCCAAGTCAAACATTTGATCTGGCTGTTTTACCAGACTTGATATGCAGGTTTTTGTGGTTCAAAATCGAAGAGAGGCTGAAGGAGCTGGGATTGTTTAGCCTGGAGAAGAGGAGGCTCAGGGGTGACCTCATTACTGTCTACAACTACCTGAAGGGAGGCTGTAGCCAGGTGAGGGTTGGTCTCTTCTGCCAGGCAACCAGCAATAGAACAAGGGGACACAGTCTCAAGTTGTGGCATGGGAGGTCTAGGCTGGTTGTTAGGAGGAAGTTGTTGGCAGAGAGAGTGATTGGCATTGGAATGGGCTCCCCAGGGTGATGGTGGAGTCGCCATCCCTGGAGGTGTTCAGGCAAAGCCTAGATGAGACAGTGCCATGATCTAGTTGACTGGCTAGGGCTGGGTGCTAGGTTGTACTGGATGATCTTGGAGGTCTCTTCCAACCTGGTTGATTCTATGATTCTATACTGGGGAGTTACATGGAGTTTGTTAACATGGCTTCTCGTAGGAGTAAAACCATGGATGCTACATTTCGGCAGCTGGACTGTGTGAAAGGAGAGAGAGAGTGTGAAGCAAAATTTGTTTCTAAGGATAGCTTGTGTTCTGATAACCTTTATCCTCCTGAAGTTTTAGAGAACTGAAGGAGAGTAGAAACTTAGAAACAGTGATATGCTCAATAATTGTGATTTCTTAAAGGGGATTCAGTGTGTGTCCACGTAGTTGGTTTTGTAGCCTTGGCTATTAAGAATTAGTGCTATGTAACAAGGAAATCTTCTTTCTGTAACAGGATTTGTGTTATCACAGTCTCACAGTATTACCAAGGTTGGAAGAGACCTCATAGATCATCAAGTCCAACCCTTTACCACAGAGCTCAAGGCTAGACCACAGCACCAAGTGCCACGTCCAATCCTGCCTTGAACAGCTCCAGGGACGGCGACTCCACCACCTCCCTGGGCAGCCCATTCCAGTAGCCAATGACTCTCTCAGTGAAGAACTTTCTCCTCACCTCAAGCCTAAATTTCCCCTGGCGTAGATTGAGGCTGTGTCCTCTTGTTCTGGTGCTGCTTATGTTCCATGTTGGAGTAAGTTGATGCTCTTTTGGAAGGAAAAGAGATGGGAAATAGGGATGTGAAAATTCTCTTAAAGGTCATCTTGATACAGTGATTTAATTTTTCCTGTGATTCTATACCATCAGAACAACTGTATCAGGAGTCTCTTTACAGTGTGGTAGTCTAAAAAAGTCAATGAAATATCCATTAATTTTGTGAAGTAAGACTTCCCTGGAAAAGATAACACATTTCTCCTCTTGCTTGGAAATTCAGGTAAGAATTCCAGGTTGCGATTTTTCCAAATGGGATTTCTCTTTGTAGCAAAAGAAACCTGGAGTAAAAGTTCAGAGCAAATGCGTGGACAGCAGCAAGTTACCTTTCAGTCAGAGAAGAGGGAGCTCAAATACTGAATGGTCCCTTCTACAAAGGCTTTTATTTTAAGACCTTACCCCTGTATATATGTATTTTAAGGTATGACAAACTGGAAAGTGACATCAGGTTAAAAAAACCTCAACTTCCTAGAAAACAGGAATAATCTCTGGGAATATCAGTCATTATAGAAAGAATTGTGTAAGGTTTTTAGAACCATGTCGTAGCTCTGTGGCTCCTTGAAGAGCAGAAGAGAGCTAAAATTGCCTGTCCCAGAATAATAATGACTATTTTCTAGGTGCCTCGGTACAGCATGCTTTTTTTTTGCCTCTCAGTACCAGTATAGAAACTTTGACCTCCAGTAAAATGTGCTGTGCTCCACTGTGTTGTGCAAAGCCTTCCAAGTGCGTGGTCACTGCTCTAAGAACAGTTACAGCGACAGCAGTCACAGCACCCTTTCAAAATGAGAAAACTTGAAGGATGGAAATGGAAAACTGGGGACTGAAACAGGCATTGAAATGTTAATAGTTCTGTGAACAGAATTATCTGCTGGATGATAGATGGACCTTATGCTCAGTCATGAGGTGGCTTTCTCCCTGCCAACTGTGCTGTAGTTTGGATATGTTGTTTAGTGTAGTTCAGAGGAATTTCCTTGACAAATGATGCAGAAAGTCCAGAATAGAATAAAGACGTCAGTCCACTTTATCATCATCCTAGGACAAGTTTAGCTCTCTTTGGAATCAGTAAAATAACTTGTGAAATACTTTTAATACTTTGTTTTCCTCAGCAGTAGACTTTGTAGACTCACAGCATGCACTGGGTCGGAAGGGTTCTCTTGAGGTCGTTCATCTACTCCAGGTCCCATGAAATAAGCAGGGATATCGTGGACTGGAGGAGTTTGCTCAGAGCCCCATCAAACTGACAGTGAGTGTCTAGTGGGATGGGACCTCCACCTCCTCCCTGGCAACCTGTTTGAGTGTTTCCATCACTCTCATAAAGAACTTGTTTCAGGTGTCCAATCTAAATTTACCCTTCTCTAGTTTCAAACCACTGGCTACAAGCCTTTGTAAATAAACCTTCCTTTGCTTTCTTCTAGGTCCCCTTCAGGTATTGTAAGGCTGCTATAAGTTTTTTCCAAACCTTCTCTTCTCCAGGCAGAGCACCCCAGCATTCTCAGCCTGTCTCTGTAGGAGAGGTGCTTCAGCCCTCTGATCGTTTTGGTGGTCTGCTCTGGATCCTCTCCATCCATTGTATTAACTTATCAACAGCTTCCCTTTGGCGATTTGAATTCCTCATGTTAGGTTGTGTATTTTTTTTCTCCTCTCTGCTATTAAAAAATAAAAGAAAGGGTTTCCAGTTACAGAATCACCTTTGGTAGAGAAGGGAAATGTGGTTTTAAATTGGTATCCACAGTGAATGTTTGGATGCTTCTAGTAAGCAAGGACAGGTGCTAACACTCAACAGTTCTTTAGGATATTGCATCTGTGCTAGGCTGAGGTGACTTGGAGAGTGAATATAAAGTAGCAGAGGACCTGTTCTTGTATGCTCATTGTGAGCAGTAGTTTGTCTCCAGCAGTGTCCAAAGGTGAGTGAATGAGGAGCACAGGAGCAGGAAGTTCCCTCTTCAATCTCTGGACATTTACTGAGCTAGGTGTGTTGTGGTGTTTACTGGACATTGGAGTCTGTTAAATCTCCCTTTCAAGTCATAAGAATATTAGGAAGTGTAATGCTCTGTGGTTCCTCAACTAGCATGGCAGCTTGTTGAGTTTTGAACCTGAACTCCATTTAAAATCCACTGCTTGTACTGGAAGAGACATAAACAAATCATCCCTTTCTACTGTCTCTGATAACTGTGGTTTTCTAGACCCCAGCCTGCTCCAAATGTGAAGAGTTTGCTCAGAGCCTATTGGCCTATTCACAAACTTAGGACCCTGTGCCCAACACCCAGTTATCCTCCTTTGCATATAATTTCATGGAGATACTTCATGAATTTCACTCCAGAGTTTTGCTGATGTGTGTTATTGTCCAATCAGTAATCTGCACACAGTCCTCTTTTCCTACTCATTTGCTGTCTTTGCTACTGTGAATAACTTACTACCATCAACAGATGTTGTCATCTCACAGTTGAGCCCTTTCATGTCATTTATGAATTCATTGAGGAGCACTGGGAACAGATCCCAGCACAGATCCCTGTGGAAAGAAGAGCTGAAATGGCACCAAGTCCTGCCAAAAGTAGAAGTGGGTGTTCCTGCTTTCTCACATGGCACACTTGACTTGCAGCAATTTCCCTGCCTTGTTTTGGTGCCTGGTAAATATGAAGTCATTCTAAAGAATTTCTGTAGGAGTAGACAATTTGTATCAGAACTGTCTTGGCCAGCAGGGATAATCCCCTTGTACATGGTGCAGTATTCCATCAAGGTATGGTGGTGCCACACCTTGATGGAATACTCTGTTCAGTTTTGGGCCTCTCACTACAAGAAGGACATTGAGGTGCTGGAGCAGGTCCAGAGAAGGGCAGTGAAGCTGGTGAGGGGTCTAGAGCACTGGTTTTGTAAGGAGCAGCTGGGGGAACAGGAGTTGTTAAATGTGGAGAAAGAGAGGCTGAGGGAGGATGACCTGACTCTTTACCATTACCTGACAGGAGGTTGTAGCAAGGTGACCTTCAGTCTTTTCTCCCAGGTAATACATAATAGGACAAGAGGAAACAGCCTTAAATTGTACCAGAGAAGGTTTAGGTTGGGTGTTATGAACAATTACTTCCCTGAAAGGGCTCTCAGGCCCTGAACAGGCTGCATAGGGAAGTGGTGGAGGCTGCATCCTTGGAGGGATTTCAGAGATGCTTAGATGTGGTGCCGAGGGACGTGGTTTAGTGTCAGACTTTACAGTGCTGGGTTAATGGTTAGACTCCATAATCTTAAAGGTCTTTTCCAACCTAAACAGTCCTATGATTCTTTGATTTCCCAAGTGTTATTTCTCATCAGCTGCATATTTCTACTTTCAGTTTTGAGAAAGGTGATGGGGGAGATGGAAGAGGACTGCCTTAATGTGGCAAAAGGACAGACCTACTGTGTTCACACTCTAGCCTTTTTCATGTTCTGAGATTTCTCTTCTTTAAAACAGCTTGAGGAGAACTTGCTGCCTTACCACTGTCTGCATTACCAGTGTATGGTAATACACTGGTATTATATATAATAGGATATTATATAAGGGAATATATATATTATATATATATAAGGGAAATGAAGCAATTGATTACATTCTGTGACCATAAATATACACTGGTTTTAGATGATTAAGTGTAGGAAACTACCTTAGTAAGAGAACTGTTGCTTATTGTTGTTTGTGATGTCAACATCAGAAAAGATCTAATGCAGTATGAAAAAAATCTGTCAGCTCAAAAGGACCTGTAGCATAAATATGTTGTTTTTCTGATAGCAGCCTGTAGCTGTATTTGGGAGGGTATGGGAACAGGGAATGTAGTTCTGCTTCCCGTGGCACAGTCATACATTCTTCTAGCAACCTGCAGCTGGGGAGCCCTGAGCCGTAGGCTTTGCAACTCCATCTTTGCTGCTGTGATTTTTCCCACTGTGAAGCTATTTGGTTGTCCCTAACTATCTAGAACTGTGAATTACAGAGGTTATGTATTCATCTCATGAAAAAAAGGCTTATTATGGTTCCTATGTGCTTCTGTGACAACCCTGTCCCTTGCTCGCATACTGCATCTCTGTACTCCATCTGATCCCTCTTCAGTCCT
Organism: Tricholaema leucomelas; assembly: GCA_013400475.1. Classification (NCBI taxonomy): domain Eukaryota; kingdom Metazoa; phylum Chordata; class Aves; order Piciformes; family Lybiidae; genus Tricholaema lacrymosa; species Tricholaema leucomelas. The sequence goes on from WAAF01005682.1 coordinate 398,537, forward strand.
TCCTTTTGCAAGCTGAGGAGTCTTGCTGGATTTCATCTCTCCATGTGCACAACTCCACCCCTCCTCCCCCATCTTTGCTGTGTTATCTCCATTCTAAGATCGAGGAACCCAAATGGTCTGCAGAGTACAGGGTACAAACATGCAGACAAATGCAGAGTCACACTGCTGCTTGCTGCTACAGTCTCTGTTCCCTTCCTAATTACTTCTGAAATTCTGCTTGCTGTTGTACTGCTCCTGTCATCAATCCCTGTGAAAGCTGTATTTTCATGAAGCTGTCTGCATGACTTCAAGGTCTTTCCTAACTGGGAAAAACTAATTTAGAACCTATAATTTTCTGTTTGTTGTTAGTTATTTTTTTCACAAATGTGAGGCTTTGCTTTTATCTACTTGAATTTAATCATCTTTTTCTCTCCCAGCCGTGCTGTGTAATAACTAGTTGGATGAAGGGACTGAGGATAGCTGCTTTGATGCACTTAAAGCTTTATTTTGGGGGTTGGACTAGATGATCTCTAGAGGTCACTTCTGACCCCTACCATTCTATGACCTCACATTCTTTCCTTTGCAGGATTTATGGCTAAGTTCAGTGAGAGAGATCTAGATGCAGATGTCTCTGAGTCCACTTCTGTGTATCTACAAACAAATATCTTTTAAGAACATGAAAGAACTGTTGATTGACAAGACCACTTTCCTTACTGCACTGTGCCTGAGTCTTCTTGAAGTGCTTTTAGATAAGTTGGTAATTTTCTGAGTCCCAATACCAATTAACTTGAGCTGGTTCGGAGCCCTCCTGTGTGTGACCTACATGTTGCAGTCCACTCATTGGCACTTTCAATGCGTTGATTTCCTTAGAAATCTGAGTACAGTTGCTGCTGGTCATCCAGCTATTGAGGGAGACAGAGAGAGGCTGGACCAGACTGCCCAGAGAGATCCTGGAGTTCCCCTTCTCTGGTAAGCTTCAGAACCCACCTGGACACTTCACAGTANCTCAGGTAGCTGTAGACAGCAATAAGGTCACCCCTGAGCCTCCTCTTCTCCAGGCTAAACAATCCCAACTCCCTCAGCCTTTCCTCGTAGGGCTGTGCTCGAGGCCTCTCACCAGCCTCGTCGCCCTTCTCTGGATACGCTCAAACATCTCAATGTCCCTTCTAAACTGGGGGGCCCAGAACTGGATGAAGTACTCAAGGTGTGGTCTAACCAGTGCAGAGTACAGGGGCAGAATGACCTCCCTGCTCCTGCTGGCCACACCATTCCTGATGCAGGCCAGGATGCCACTGGCTCTCTTGGCCACCTGGGCACACTGCTGGCTCATGTTCAGGCGGGTATCAGTCAGCACCCCCAGATCCCTTTCTGTCTGGCTGCACACTTGCAGCCTGATATGGGTGACCCTGCTTCAACAGGGGAATTGGACTAGAGAATGCCCAGAAGTCCTTTCCAACTCTCACCATTCTGTGATTTGTATTACTGGTTAGTTAGCAGTCTTCAACTAACCAGTGAAGATCTTCTGTCTTTAAACCCTCTGCAGGCAAGCTCCAATGCTGGAACTTCCCTAAACCACTACATAATAAGCAGTGAATTCACTTGGGTTTTCATGTGGCAAAGAAGTAATTTTGAGGCTTTTTCCCCTCCACATGCCTCTGAGCATGGCTTTTACCTTTTTATCACCTGTTGGCCCAGCAGATTTTCTGATAAGCTTCATCTTTCTGGTGTATTTGATTAAAAACTTTCTCCTATCACCTAATTTCTCAATATTACTTTCTTAGCTTGAAATCAAATGAATTTGCATGTAGTTTTGCAAAACTTGTAGTTTTTTTCCTGGAGTCCTACTTCACTTTTTGAAGGTTGTGGTTTTGCATGCATTCTTGGGGCTTTTCAGAGCTTGCTTTATTTTTTTTTTCAAGGCTTTTTTTTTTTTTTAGAGGGCTGCAGCACCTCTGCTATGAGGACAGACTGAAAGAGTTGAGGCTGTTCAGGCTGCCGAAGAGGAGGCTCCCAGGTGACCTTCTTGTGGCCTTCCAGGATCTGAAGGGGGCCTACCAAAGAGTTGGGGAGGGACTTTTTAGACTATAAGGGAGTGACAGGACTGGGAGGAATGGAGGAAAGCTGGAGGTGGGGAGAGTCAGAGTGGACATACAGAGGAAGTTGTTGAGCATGAGAGTGGTGAGAGCCTGGACTGGGTTTCCCAGGGAGGTGGTTGAGGCCCCATTGCTGGAGGTGTTTAAGGCCAGGCTGGATGAAGCTGTGGTCAGCCTGATCCAGGGTGTCCCTGGCCTTGGCAGGAGGATTGGAACTAGAGGATCCTTGTGGTCCCTTCCAACCCTGACTCATTCTATGATTCTTTTTTAAGTAGCACATACCCTGTTCTTCCTTATGCAATGTGGGATCTTTAGCAAGCTGTCAGCCCCTAGAAACCTTCACCCTTTTGCCAGTTGTCTTTACAGGCACTTTCTTTTTTCCTTAATCATAGAATCCTAAGGTTAGAAGGAACCTACCAAAGGTCATCTGGTCCAATCCTCCTGCTCAAGCAGAGAGGCTTTTTTTAGCTACCTAACTAAAAATAGAGACAACTAATGCTTCAAATACTGAACTTGAGTGCATTATAATCAGTAATGTACCCTTCAGCAGTGAAGATCCAGTATGCAGTTCAGGACTGGGTCAACTTCTCTTGTGGATTGTCAGAGTTTGAAGAAGTGGCAATTAATGTTGTCACCAATATGCAGTGTTCATCTTGCATTGACAATACTGAGAATTGATGTCTCTCTGAAATGCTATAATTCAGCCACCTTCATTTCAATAGGTGATGTTTGGCACTGGTAACCGTGGGGCCATGATTATGTCATCTCTAACTTCAGGCTGGAACTGGGGAGCCTCTCTGTCCTACCAAACTTGAATTTGTGTCTGTCTTTTTCATTGCTGATTTGAAAGAAAGAGAGTTTGAGCTTCGAGCTTTCATTTGAGATAGTCCAGTCAGATGATGTGATGTAGGTCCTACCAGAAAAACTTGCCTTATGTGATTGTGGTTCTCATCCTTCTGCAATATTTAACACTGTCCAAAAATGGCACCAAACTAACATTTGATGGTGGATGAAAGAGCAGTTTGGTTCACCATACTCTGTAAGCATCTCCATGTACTCACATGAGTTGCAATCTGCATTCCTCTGGATCAGTAGCTCCCTGGTGGCTATGGTGGGGGAGTTTAGACACTCAGAATGATTCTAGTTTTTTCTTGGCTTCCAGGAGCCAATGGTATCCTGGCCTGTATCAGGTATAGTGTGTCTAGTAGGATGAGAGAGGTTATTTTTCCCCTGTTCTCAACAGTGGTGAGGCCACACCTTGAGCACTGTCCAATTTTGGGCATGCCAATTCAAGGGAGATGTTGAGATACTGGAAGGTGTCCAGAGAAGGGTGACAAAGCTGGTGAGGGGCCTGGAGCACAGCCCTGTGAGCAGAGGCTGAGAGATCTGGGGTTGTTTAGCCTGGAGAAGAGGAGGCTCAGGGTGACCTCATTGCTGTCTACATCTACCTGAAGGGAGGTTGTAGCCAGGTGGGGGTTGGTCTCTTCTGCCAGGCAAGCAGCAACAGAACAAGGGGGCACAGTCTCAGGTTGTGCCAGGGGAGGTCTAGGCTGGATGTTAGGAGGAAGTTGTTGGCAGAGAGTGATTGGCATTGGAATGGGCTGCCCAGGGAGGTGGTGGAGTCCCTGGAGGTGTTGAAGCAAAGCCTGGATGAGGCACTTAGTGCCATGGTGTAATTGATTGTTTAGAGCTGGGTGCTGGGTTGGACTGGATGATGTTGGAGATGTCTTCCAACCTGGTTGATTCTATGATGCTAGGTGTCCCTTCAGCTACCTTCTTTCCTAGCCTCTCGTAAGACTTGCTCTCCAGACACTTTAGGTTGTCCTTTGGATCCACTCCAGCACCTCAGTGGTTTTGTTGTAGTGAAAGCTCCAAAACTGAACACAGTATTCAAGATGTGTCTTCACCAATGCTGAGTACTGGAGTATGATCACAGCCGTGGTCTTGAGTTGTTCTCTTGAAGTGTTCATCTCCACAGAGGTTGCAGGAAGAGCTTAAATGAATGAGGAAACTACTGACATTGGCAACAGAAGAAGTGGGGTGAGATCATAGAATCACATAATTGAAGAATGGTAAGGGTTGGATGGGACCTCAGGAGATCATGGAGTCCGACAGATGAGTCAGTCCATAAAGGTCAGCTTTCATTTGTCTGTTACTGCTTTCTGATTACTGCATGTGGTCAGTGGCAGTGTATCAGTTGAGCTCTGTTTTGAGGTTCTAAGATGAATTTATGTCAGTTTGGGTTATCCATACACTACACAAAAACAACAACAACAACAAAAAACCCCAACCAAAACCCCACCAAATCCTTTTGGATGTATCTCTTTAGCATATTAGCTGCCAGTGACTTTTTCTTTCATCTAAATGACTGTTCTGACTTGTTGGAAATTTTGTGGTGCTTTACCCTCAACGTTCTGAGAGTGCATACTCGAGCTCAGGTCTGTGTGGGTGAATGGACAGTACCACATTAAATGTGCAAACAGAGACTTGTGAGCAGCTTTTGACCTCAGGTTCATGAGCTTTTTGTCTGTTTGCTTTTGTCCTGTTTGTAGCTTCCTCAGGTTTGGGCTGTTTAAGAATGCAGACTGCTCTATGTAGACGACACAGTGTAGTGCTGGGGTTTATTTCAGCTGAATGGTGCCTGGTCTGTTTCTAGCAGGTTCAAAATGCTCTCTTGCTCTGCCAACAGTGCCTAGGCCAGGGCTGAAAGCAGATGTTTGCTTCAGTTCTGCCATCCACTGATCTGCTGCTGTTATGCTGATTTGGAGAAATAGGTAATATTTTTCTGGAGGACTGAAGGATGCTGAGAGGATGCTGTTAACTTGTTCCTATCAAAACAAGCATACACTGAGTACAAATGCTCAAGAATGGTGTCAGGACAGAGAACATGAGGGCTGTTTTCAGTTCATGCCTGACAAGAATTAAGTGAAGTTAACACAAAGTTTTTGTGGTTTAGAAGAATGCTCACTGGAGGTGTAGTCTGTGCCACAGATGAGGACTGTATGGAGTACTTGGGGTTAATTGTTTTGAAACAAGGGTTCATGTAGGATTTGCAGGGGGCTGCATGGAGTACTTGGGGTTAATTGTTTTGAAACAAGGGTCCATGTAGGATTTGCAGGGATGTGTTTCAAGTTCTTTGGCATATCATAACTTGTAGTTCACTTATAGAATCATAGAATGGTTCAGGTTGGAAGGGACCTCAAGGATCATCCAGCTCCAACCCCCTGCCATAGGCAGGGACACCTCCCACTAGAGCAGGTTGCTCAAGGCCTCATCCAGCCTGGCCTTAAACACCTCCAGGGAGGAAGCATCCACAACCTCCCTGGGCAACCTGTGCCAGTGTCTTACCACCCTCTCTGTAAAGAACTTCCTCCTAACATCCAGTCTAAATCTCCCCTCCTCCAGCTTAAACCCATTCCCCCTCGTCCTGACATTACCAGACCTTGTCAATAGTCCCTCCCCAGCCTTCCTGTAGGCTCCCTTCAGATACTGGAAAGCCACTCTAAGGTCTCCTCGAAGCCTTCTCTTCTCCAGGCTGCAGAGCCCCAACTCTCTCAGCCTGTCCTCATAGCAGAGCTGCTGCAGCCCTCTGAGCATCTTCGTGGCTCTCCTCTGGACTGGCTCCAGCAGTTCCATGTCCTTCTTGTGCTGGGGGCTCCAGAACTGCACACAGTACTCCAGGTGGGGTCTGAGGAGAGCAGAGTAAAGGGGCAGAATCCCCTCCCTTGCCCTGCTGGCCACACTTCTCTTGCTGCAGCCCAGCACAGGGTTGCTGTCTGGGCTGCATGTGCACACTGCAGGCTCATGTTGAGCTTTTTGTCACCCCAGACCCCCAGGTCCTTTTCCTCACGGTTTCTCTGTACTTCCCACAGTACTCGAGGAAGTGACCAAAGAGTTCTTGCTCAGGCAGAAATCTCACTGAAATCAGTGCTAAGAGTTTGTTGTTCTGGAGGCCTGAAAAATCCCTAGGGGTTTCCTCCACAGTCTTAAGTATGAGGACTTCTGAGCAATCAGTGAATAATCAGGTTCATGTTTATTCAGAGTTTTGTTTCCTTCAGCTTGTCTGTTTTCACCTTCTGTAGGGTCCTGGGGTTATTTCAGGAGTGATGTTTCTGGCATTGTCTATTTTAGACACTTGACGCAGGATTTGAGATTCTGCTGAGGTGTTGGCAGTGATACAATCTGTGTCGTGTTTACACTAACTCCTCAGATTTGTAATGCAAATACCATCTCTGCAGATCTTCAGAGCTCTGCTGCTTTGGAGCTGGGAATTTCAGCTCACCTAACTTGTATTGTGAAAGATGTTATCTATCTAATCCAAACCAGATTAAGATTCATCTCATGGATACCTGATTTTCAGAGAGCTACAGTGAGATAGAATCATAGAATGGTTTAGGTTGGAAGGGACCTCAAGGATCATCCAGCTCCAACCCCCGGCCATAGGCAGGGACACCTCTCACTAGGGCAGCTTGCTCAAGGCCTCATCCAGCCTGGCCTTAAATGCCTCCAGGGAGGAAGCATCCACAACCTCCCTGGGCAACCTGTGCCAGTGTCTCACCACCCTCACTGTAAAGAACTTCCTCCTAACATCCAGTCTAAATCTCCCCTCTTCCAGCTTAAACCCATTCCCCCTCGTCCTGACATTACCAGACCTTGTCAATAGTCCCTCCCCAGCCTTCCTGTAGGCTCCCTTCAGATACTGGAAAGCCACTCTAAGGTCTCCTCGAAGCCTTCTCTTCTCCAGGCTGCAGAGCCCCAACTCTCTCAGCCTGTCCTCATAGCAGAGCTGCTGCAGCCCTCTGATCATCTTCGTGGCTCTCCTCTGGACCCGCTCCAGCAGTTCCATGTCCTTCTTGTGCTGGGGGCTCCAGAACTGCACACAGTACTCCAGGTGGGGTCTGAGGAGAGCAGAGTAAAGGGGGAGAATCCCCTCCCTTGCCCTGCTGGCCACACTTCTCTTGCTGCAGCCCAGCACAGGGTTGCTGTCTGGGCTGCATGTGCACACTGCCAGCTCATGTTGAGCTTTTTGTCAACCCAGACTCCCAGGCCCTTTTCCTCAGGGATTGAGGATGAGATTGACCCAGAGTTTCCTAGTGGTTGGAGTAATTTAGAACAGCAAGTAGTAAGACCTATTCTTCTTTCTACCATCATTGCTCTAAAACAGAGAATGTGGGCTTCCTTCATGGTTGGTAATTTCTTGGTGTTGTGCCATAAAAAGCAGTCTAAAGATAATCATGCGAAGGCAACTTTGTGCTCAATGTGGAGCGGTATTTGTGTTGGTAGAAGAGGATCAGCATCCTAAAGACTTAAGTGTAGCTAACTTGGAAAAAAGCTTGCTTGGGTTCATGAGAAGTTTTTTGGGGGATGGTCCTGCTTCTCTTGAAGCTCTTGTAATTTAAAATCATACTCGCTGCCATATGCTGCTGTAATACCAGCACATGAACTGTATTGAAATACAAATGAGCAGAATGGCAATTTGAGATTTTAATTCTGCAGAAAGATCCATTTTGGAGCCTCTTTTCACTGTACAAAAGGTCTAAGTTTAGTTGCACTGCATGCTGGTGGAAAATATTTTGGAGGCTTTGGGTTTGAAATGAAGATTAGAAGTCTTAGAATCGTAGAATGGTCTGGGTTGGAAGAGACCTCCAAAGGTCCTCTAGTCCAAACTCGTCTACAGTAAGCAGGGGCATCCTCAACTAGATGAGAATAGAATAGAACAGAATAGAATCAATCAGGTTGGAAGAGACCTCCAAGATCATCGAGTCCAACCTATCACCCAGCCCTATCCAGTCAACTAGACCAAGAGCAACAGACCAAGACCAGTCAACTTGCCCAGAGCACTGTCAAGCCTCACCTTGAATATCTTCAGGGATGGGGCCTCAGCTGTCTCCCTGGGCAACCTGTTCCAGTATTCCACCACCTTCATAGTAAAGAACTTGTTCCTAACATCCAATCTAAATCTGCTCTTCTCCATTTGAAGCCAGTGCCCCTCATCTTATCACTGCAGGCCTTTGTAAACAGTATCTCTCCATCCTTCTTGTAGGCCACTTCATGTACTGGAAGGTCACTATTGTGTCTCCATGGAGCTTTCTCCAGGCTGAACAACCACAGCTCCATTAGCCTTACAAGGAGAGCAGAAACTTGTGCGGTTCCAGGGGCTGGGAAGGTATTTGAGTGCACAGTGAAACTGCTGTTGCAAAAGATGCTTCTCTAAGGTTTAAAGGTTGTGTTAATGTACTGTTTAGTCCATTGCAGGTGTCATCTTAGACTACATGGCAGAATGGGCCTTTCTTTGTTCTTTGGCCATTTTTGTTTGGTCATACCCTTCTACTAGGTTGTTGATGCTGAATGTGGAAACAAACTGTGCCTGTACTAGCAAATTCAGCAGGGTTTAGTAGGTGTGAAGTACCCTGTGGTCATCTTCACTAGTAATCATTAGCTTGCTCATTGGCACTGTGGTCAGCTGATGTTTTCCTGAGAACATACGTATTTGAGGGCAGTAGCAGACCGGTTCTGCTCTTAGTGGGAATGTGGGTAGCATCCTGTGCTGCAGGCAAGGACAGCTTGGTTGTGTGCGCCCTCAGTGCCTTCTGCAGTTTCACTGTTGTGAGCTAGAGATGGCACAGATCACTTAGTGTCTCACTTAAAGCAGTACTGAACACTGACAGCTCAGCAAGCCGACAAGGTCCCGGGCCGCTTCTAAAGCAGCATGGCCAGCAGGTTGAGGGAGAAGGAGCTTCTCTTGTGCTCTGATCCCACCTGCAGTGCTGGGTCCAACTCTGAAATCTGGTAAAGACATGCACCTGTTGGAGTGGGTTTAGAGGAAAGCCAGAGAAATTATCAGGGGGCTGGAATATTTCTGGTGTGAGGACAAGCTGAGCTGGGGTTATTCAGCCTGGAGAAGACTCCAGGGAGACCACCTTTGCAGCCTTCCAGTACTTAAAGGGGACTGTAAATTGAGGACAGACTTGCTAGCAGGACCTGCTGCAACAGAATAAGGAGTGAAGTTTTTAAACTGAAACTGGGGAGTTTTAAACTAAAAAGAAACTTTTTATGCTGAAGGTGGTGAAACACTGACTCGGGTTGCCCAGAGAGGTGATAGAAGCCCCATCCCTGCAAACCATCATGGTGAGGTTGGTGATTCTGGGCTCTGAGCAACGATCCAGTTGCAGATGTCCCTGCTGACTCCAGCAGGGTTGGACTAGATTATTTTTAAAGGTCCCTTCCAACCCAGACTGTTCTGTGATTCTGTGTAAGTCATAAGGCAAACTTCTGTAAGCAACTCGAGAACTGTGGATATTGAATTGAACCTCCAGCTTGTTTGGTAGCTTTCAGACCTGTAGCCATAAGTTCACTCATAATCTTCTTTCTTGCTGCCATTTACTTACAAAACCTTTGTGTAAGACATGAATCCCTGACCAGTGTTGAGTACTGTGTTCAGTTCTGGGCCCCCCAGTTTAGAAGGGACATTGAGATGCTTGAGCGTATCCAGAAAAGGGCGACGAGGCTGGTGAGAGGCCTCGAGCACAGCCCTACGAGGAGAGGCTGAGGGAGCTGGGATTGTTTAGCCTGGAGAAGAGGAGGCTCAGGGGAGACCTTATTGCTGTCTACAACTACCTGAGGGGTGGTTGTAGCCAGGAGGAGGTTGCTCTCTTCTCTCAGGCAGCCAGCACCAGAACAAGAGGACACAGCCTCAAGCTGCGCCAGGGGAAATTTAGGCTTGAGGTGAGGAGAAAGTTCTTCACTGAGAGAGTCATTGGCTACTGGAATGGGCTGCCCAGGGAGGTGGTGGAGTCGCCGTCCCTGGAGCTGTTCAAGGCAGGATTGGACGTGGCACTTGGTGCCATGGTCTAGCCTTGAGCTCTGTGGTAAAGGGTTAGACTTGATGATCTGTGAGGTCTCTTCCAACCTTGGTGATACGGTGAGACTGTGATATTTAAACACTATAAGCAATTTGAACTTTTTAAGGTTTGTTAAAATGCAGAAGCAGGTATAAAACAGAATTTGTGGGCTACATAAACGTGTTCTTCAGCTGTGAACAGACAGTTAAGTTGGGCTGGGGGAGGTCTAGGCTGGATGTTAGGAGGAAGTTCTTCACAGAGAAAGTGATGCTGGGATGAAGCTTGGACTGAATGATTCTGGTGGTCCTTTCCAACCATAGTGATTCATAATGATGTTGTGCTGAGGGATTTGGTTTAGTCAAGGACTTGTCAGTGTGAAACTAATGATTGGACTCGAGGAGCTTGAAGGTCTTTTCCAATCTAAGAAGTTCTGTGTGATTCTGTGATTTGCCATTGGAATGGGCTGCCCAGGGAGGTGGTGGAATTGCTGTCCCTGGAGGTGTTCAAGCAAAGCCTGGCTGAGGCACTTAGTGCCATGGTCTAGTTGATTGTCTAGGGCTGGGTGCTAGGTTGGACTGGATGATCTTGGAGGTCTCTTCCAACCTAGTTGATTCTGTGATTCTAAGGTTCCTCCTTTTTCTATTACACTCAGACATTTGCTAAGGAAAAGGCAAAGTCTCCCAGCTACTTCTTTCCTGAAAGTTGTTTTGATCCAGAGTCGTAGAGAGCCTGAAACAATAAATTGACAGAGCTGTGTTGCTGTAAGTCCTGGGGAAGTGGTCCTGTGGATTTCTTTCTTTGTGTTGATCTGATAGTGGTTAATTCAGTGACCTCAGAAGGAAACATCTTAGTTTACTTCATGGGTTTTGTTATAGCTGTAGGTAGCTACTTCAGTGATAATATCAGATGCTTGTAATCTTGAAAAGGTTGGAAAACTGTGATGGGAAACTGTTGGGTGTTTGTCTGTTGATTTTCATTTTCTTAAACTATTTTATTCTTCTCAGTTAAGACAACCTGATAGGAATGCATGGAAACTTGTCTCCAGCATTCCTTACCAAGTATTCAGGCATAATAATTAGGCCACTAGTATTTCAGTAATTAATGAGACTTTATAAATAACATTCTGCCTTCTTTTTGCATACCTTCTGGGGTTATTTTTGGAGGGGATAGAGGAATGTCGGACAAATGCAGGCGTTTCTGTGCTACCTTGGAGACCAGAAAATGTTTCATTATTGGCATCTGAGATCCTTACGTAATTTGGTAATTCTGGGAACTGGAATTTTAAGAAAATTGCTGAGCAATTTGAGCCCTCTCATAATATTACAAGATTCAGAAACGCTGTACTTGATAATGGTGTGATAATTTTCCCAGAAATATTAGTTTTCCAGGCTCTGGAATGCCTTTATTTTACTAGGACTGCATCCTTAAGAAGTTAAATTCCAGTCTTATGGAGTAAATGACACACTGACAATTATTGGATAAACCAAATATATTTGGTTTTGCAGACTATTAAAAAGGGTTGGAATAGAGGTGTAAGAGAACACAAAGAGCTTACCTTCTGGCATGAGGAGCAGAACTGCTGTGTTTAGATTCATAGAATCAACCAGGGTGGAAGAGACCTCCAAGATCATCCAGTCCAACCTAGCACCCAGCCCTATCCAGTCAACCAGACCATGGCACTAAGTGCCTCATTCAGGCTTTGCTTCAACACCTCCAGGGACAGCGACTCCACCACCTCCCTGGGCAGCCCATTCCAATGCCAGTCACTCTCTCTGGCAACAACTTCCTCCTAACATCCAGCCTAGACCTCTCCTGGCACAACTTGAGACTGTGTCCCCTTGTTCTGTTGCTGGTTGCCTGGCAGAAGAGACCAACCCCCACCTGGCTACAGCCTCCCTTCAGGTAGTTGTAGACAGCATTGAGGTCTGCCCTGAGCCTCCTCTTCTCCAGGCTAAACAACCTCAGCTCCCTCAGCCTCTCCTCATAGGGTTTGTGCTCCAGGCCCCTCACCAGCTTTGTCACCCTTCTCTGGACACCTTCCAGCACCTCAACATCTCTCTTGAATTGAGGAGCCCAGAACTGGACACAGCACTCAAGGTGTGGCCTGACCAGTGCTGAGTACAGGGGCAGAATAACCTCCCTTGTCCTACTGGCCACACTGTTCCTGATCCAGGCCAGGATGCCATTGGCTCTCTTGGCCACCTGGGCACACTGCTGGCTCATCTTCAGCTACTATCTACCAGTACCCCCAGGTCCCTTTCCTCCTGGCTGCTCTCAGCCACTCTGTCCCCAGCCTGTAGCGCTGCTTGGGGTTGTTGTGGCCAAAGTGCAGAACCCTGCACTTGGCCTTGTTAAATCTCATCCCATTGGCCTCTGCCCACCCATCCAGCCTGTCCAGGTCCCTCTGCAGGGCTCTCCTACCTTCCAACAGCTCCACACCTGCTCCTAGCTTGGTGTCATCTGCAAACTTACTGGTGCTGGACTCACTCCCCTCATCCAGATCATCAATAAAGATATTGAACAGGACTGGGCCCATATCTGATCCCTGGGGAACGCCACTAGTGCCAGCTGCCAACTGGATGTGGCACCATTCACCACCACTCTCTGGGCTTGGCCTTCCAGCCGGTCCTTGACCCATATCAGAGTGAATCTGTCCAAGCCATGAGCTGCCAGTTTAGCCAGGAGCTTGTTGTGGCAGACAGTGTCAAAGGCTTTGCTGCAGTCCAGGTAGGCTACACCCACAGCCTGCCCCACACTCACCAGGCAGGGAACCTGATCATAAAAGGGATGTGGTTTGTATGTTGTTCTGTGTACAGGCCCCCGCGCAGGTCTGTGGGAGGGAGTTTACCCTAATCTCTTACTGCTGTTAAGAGGACTTTTGTTTTCTCCAAGTTCAAGGTCTGTATTTCTAATGGGACAAGCCAGGAAGGGACTTTATCTCATGTGGAACAGTGTGGCTTATCTTAGCAGCTCTGTTTGTTCAAAGCTCTTAACTGTATTCAATAGAGACAGCTTGATTAATTTTTTTCAGTACAAAATGCAAATGGTGACCAGTTCCTTCTGCCGGTTTTGTGAGTTTGTTTTGCTAAAGTTGGTTAGGAATTTGCATTTTCTGCTCCGTTCTTCAGAGTGCAGATAACTGACCCAGGAATCCACAGATTGGGGATGGCTGAGAACTAAAGATGAATCAGTTGTACCTTGTCCTGTTTAATTTTATTAATACAGGATTAGAAGTAAAACAGGTAAGAGTCCAGAACTGACACAGTATCACACAGTATCACAGTATCATCAGGGTTGGAAGAGACCTCACAGATCATCAAGTCCAACCCTTTACCACAGAGCTCAAGGCTAGACCAGGGCACCAAGTGCCACGTCCAATCCTGCCTTGAACAGCTCCAGGGACGGCGACTCCACCACCTCCCTGGGCAGCCCATTCCAGTGGCCAATGACTCTCTCAGTGAAGAACTTTCTCCTCACCTCGAGCCTAAACTTCCCCCGGCGCAGCCTGAGGCTGTGTCCTCTTGTTCTGGCGCTGGCCACCTGAGAGAAGAGAGCAACCTCCTCCTGGCTACAACCACCCCTCAGGTAGTTGTAGACAGCAATAAGGTCTGCCCTGAGCCTCCTCTTCTCCAGGCTAAACAATCACAGCTCCCTCAGCCTCTCCTCATAGGGCTGTGCTCGAGGCCTCTCACCAGCCTCATTGCCCTTCTCTGGACACGTTCAAGCATCTCAATGTCCCTTCTAAACTGGGGGGCCCAGAACTGAACACAGTGCTTGCTTTAGGCAGTAGAGGAGAGTGACCATTCCAGAGGGATATGGTTTAAGGGACTGTAGAGCAACAATGAGTAAAGCAGATAAGTGACCTCTGCTCCTAAGCTAAGTACCGCAGAAGACAGGATCTCTTCCTGTTGAAGAGCTGTTGTAGATTTAAGACCTGCCATGAAATAGAGAGTGATAAATAATGAAGACTGAGTAGCTATCAGGTATGATTTCTCTTTAGCTCCAGAAAAACTTGTGAGTTCCCAATAAAGGCTGTTAAACATCCTCCTTACTGCTCTGTTTCTGCAAGAGTATCTTTCATCGTAGATCGAGTCAAACAGTATCCAGTGCTTGCTTTTCAATTTGATTTTCTTGTTTCCCAGCTTCAGAGTTCAGAATCTATATCCTTTATTTTGCATGTCAAGAAAAAATCTTCCTTTCCTTTTTTTTCTCCCCCTCCACTCATTTATTGGGATGCAGCCCTGACATTGACCAGTTTGTTCTTTCTATTCCCCTTTTCTCTTGGTACGCTCCATGCAAAATGTTGCTGACAGGCTCTGTGCACGCTGGCACAACCACCCATGGAAGTAGAGTATGTGCTTCTGAAAGTGTTCTCTTCTTACTGAAGTTCTGAACTGTGTGTGCTGTTCACTCTCATTTGCCTGAGTAAAAAATTCAGGCCTTGGAGTGACAGAAGGAATTACAATGTAAGGTGTTTGGTTGATAGAAGGGCTAGAAAGAGGGAGCTGTGTCATGACAGCTACCTACCTGAAGGGAGGCTGTAGCCAGGTGGGGGTTGGTTTCTTCTCCCAGACAACCAACAACAGAACAAGGGGACACAGCCTCAAGTTGTGCTAGGGGAAGTATAGGCTGGATGTTAGGAGGAAGTTGTTGGCAGAGAGAGTGATTGGCATTGGAATGGGCTGCCCAGGAAGGTGGTGGAGTCACTGTCCCTGGGGGTGTTCAAGAAAAGCCTGGCTGAGGCACTTAGTGCCATGGTCTGGTTGATTGGCTAGGGCTGGGTGCTAGGTTGGACTGGATGATGTTGGAGGTCTCTTCCAACCTGGTTGATTCTATGACAGCAGTAAACTTGTCTTAATTCACTTCCATTAATTGCTTCTTTTGACTAATGTCCTCTCTTTATACAAATTCTCATAATCTCTTAACAATAAACTATTTAAGTTACCATCTATTTCTCCTTTAAATGATAGTCTTGTATTTTCTTTTCTGTCTTTAGCTTCCATGTTGCTTTTCTGATTAATAGATTTGAGAGAAAAATAGTATATTAGGTGTTTTCCATGCTTGTGTTTTTGCAGACAAGTTTACTGAGGGGAAAACCATCTTGAAAATGTTTCTTCTGAGTCAAAAGAGCACAGTTTATCTTCAGGCAGCCTATGGCAGTGAGCCTTACATAGCAGTAACCATAAAACTAAACATTATAATTTCAGTACGGGGTCTGGGATTTCATAGGTAGCTGTTAATAGGTTTTTACATTCATATCACTGTACTGAGCCTGTAATCTGCTCTGGTTTTGTATCTAAGTGGATGAGAATTTTTCTCAGAAGCTCATCTTCAAGTGCTGTTTGAAAGTTAGAATAGAATAGAATCAACCAGGCTGCAAGAGACCTCCAAGATCATCCAGTCCAACCTAGCTCCCAGCCCTATCCAGTCAACTAGACCATGGCACTGAGTTCTTTAGGTCTAACACACTGGGTACTGGTAAATAAATACTTAACAATCCAACTGCTAAAATGTGACAGATTAATTCAAATTTGGGGGTTTTCTGGCTTCTAGCTGTAGTATCTTGCTGTGCCTTTCTCTCCAGAGAATGCAAGGTTGATTGTTCATTGTCATACTCACAAAATGCCTCTGAAATCAAGGTCACATACTTATCTTCTTCTTAATAAAGAAGACCTAGCGTCGTGAAGTCTGTATCTCAGCCAGGCCAACTGTTTGCTGAGGTCTTCCTTGAATGCTTGCCAGCGCTCTGGCGTCTTTGCAGTGTGGGTATCAGAACTGGACATGAAGTTCTAACTCAGGATTTAGCTTGATTTGTTTCATAAACACCTAAAGATGATGTCATCAGCCCAGTCCTTAATATGGCTTTGCCCTGCACTGGCATTCCATACTGGGATGATTCATGAGTTGTTTTAGAGCCCTTTTCTGGGTAGAAGATGTCCAAGTCACGGAGGAGTAGCTTGTGTTCCTTCTTCAAACATGACTGAATTTGATTTGTTAAGATTAGAATCAGTTAATTGTCTTCAGCTACCAGGTCACTATGGACTGTTGTGTTTTCCTTTGCCAGTACTTTGGTTCTTTGCAAACTCCAAGTATTCTTTATTGTTGTCTGAGTTGTCTTATGAATATACCAGATCCCAGTCCCATGTCTGCTCTTCCTTCACGTCACCTGTGCCGTTAGAGGAAGGTCTATCATCCACTTCATGTGGGGAAAAAAACAAAACCAAATAAACCCAGATATCAGCTCTGGAAAAGATGAGGGGACTCTGGTATCCCAGGTGATTATTCTTACGGATGGAATGAGTCATTTTGGTGTGGACTTGTAACATGTGGGTGAGTGAATCATCAAGTGTTGAACAGATTAATCTTTTTAATGGGACACGCACAAGATAATGTTTTCTCACAGAGACAACTTGTACCTGTCTGAATTAAATATTAGAGGCTGAAATACAGGGATGTTGAGTGCCCTGGAGAGTGCTTCCTTGGGAGATGATCCACCTAACAGCTCAGTGGTGCTTTTCATAGGCCTTGCTATGCATGTGGGGTAGTGAACTTCATTAAGAGTGGAAAATTTGAAGGAAGAAAAATAATTGACCAATAGTTGCATAAGAAACTGAGCGTGACTTTGACTTTCTCCTGTGCTTCTGTTGTAAAGCAGTTGTAGGTAGGTTATGTCTGTCTGTCTTTCCAAGTAGTAAGTGGCAGGACAAGAGGAAATGGCCTGAAGCTGAATCAGGGCAGGTTTAGATTGGATATTAGGAAAAATGTCTTCTCTTGACTCCAGCATCAGTAAGTTTGCAGATGACACCAAGCTAGGAGCAGGTGTTGATCTGTTGGAAGGTAGGAGAGCCCTGCAGAGGGACCTAGACAGGCTGGATGGGTGGGCAGAGGCCAGGGGGATGAGACTGACAAAGGCCAAGTGCAGGGTTCTGCACTTTGGCCATGGCAACCCCAAGCAGCGCTACAGGCTGGGGACAGAGTGGATGGAGAGCAGGCGGGAAGAAAGGGACCTGGGGGTGCTGGTAGATAGGAGCTGAGGATGAGCCAGTAGTGTGCCCAGGTGTCCAAGAGAGCCAATGGCATCCTGGCCTGGATCAGGAACAGTGTGGCCAGTAGGACGAGGAAGGTTATTCTGCCCTTGTACTCAGCACTGGTCAGGCCACACC
>WAAF01005682.1:415676-486332 GCA_013400475.1 Tricholaema leucomelas
TGAGGCACTTAGTGCCATGGTCTGGTTGACTGGATAGGGCTGGGTGCTAGGTTGGACTGGATGATCTTGGAGGTCTCTTCCAACCTGGTTGATTCTATTCTATTCTAAGCTCTGGAGTAGGCTGCTTAGGGCAGTAGTGGAGTCCCCCTCTCTGGAGAATTTTGAAAGCTATGTGGATGGTGGTACTGAGTGACATGGTTTAGTGTTGGACTTGGCCGTGCTGAGTTAATGGTTGGAGTTGATGATCTTAAAAGTCTTTTTTCCAACCTAAATTGTTCTGTGATTCTCTATAAATTTGTATGCCAGGTGGTCTAGCCTATCAAGAGCACATGAGCTGATAAAACATGCTTTTGTCTTCAGTGGAGGACTGTCCCTGGTGCCCTTTTAGCTAGTAAAGACCAGACTACATTTTGTAAATCATCTCAATGAGTATTTTTTTTTCTCCTTTTCTTAGTCCACAGCCATTAGTTCCACCACCTAGAATTATGCTTAATGTTGGGTTTGACTGAGATTTGAAAATTGCAGAGCAAAACCATCATGCTGTTATGACTAATTTGAGATGGGAAATGAAGTATGAAATTAGGCATGGAGATGTAGGGTTTAGGGCTTCAGTCAAAACTCACCACAGGTTTGTCACAAACTGGTGTTCCTTTCCTAGAATTTCATTTAAGCTTTGATTTTTATTACAGTATTCTGAGCTCAGGGAATTTTCTTCATAGGTTTCATTATAAAGCATTTCTCAGTAGGTTCTGAAGGGATTAAAAAAAGAAGTTTTAAAAGCTTTTGAAAACTGAAAAGTTGTTACAGAGAGCCTTACATGGACAAAAGACTTTGAGCAATGCAACCTTCTGTAAAGCTACAGGCTGGAAATAGATATTTTTGTCACCAAAGTAAATTTGAAGGGAGATCAATTCATTCATACCAAATCAAAGTACAGATGCTGTTAGAATCTGACCCAGTGTCTATTAAGTAAAAGCATCTTCTTCGTCCTAACAGGCTTCTGAATATGGAATGCATAAAATAGAAGGGTTGAACACCAGAAGTGCAATAATAATAAAGGGAAAGCAACACCACCCCCACTCTTCACACCCACCCCTTCCCAGCTGTCTAGCTCAGTGAATTTCACACCACGGTTGCATGACCAGAACGATTACGAATGATAGGGTTAGCACAAAATCCCAGCTATTTGAAAGGTTTAGAGCACTTTCCTGTAATGTAGAAGCTCAAATGTCTCAGAAAACCCCAAATCTGAAAACTACATGAGGACAGGGAGGTTGCACTGTCA
Source organism: Tricholaema leucomelas (assembly GCA_013400475.1). Lineage (NCBI taxonomy): Eukaryota > Metazoa > Chordata > Aves > Piciformes > Lybiidae > Tricholaema lacrymosa > Tricholaema leucomelas. The sequence goes on from WAAF01005682.1 coordinate 416,962, forward strand.
AAACCCAATCATTGTAGCAGAAAATGATTTATTTTAACCTTGTCTTTCAGACAGACCCAGTCATGCTTTGCCCCTTTGCACTGTGCCGTTTTAGTTGTCATCTTTTCTGTGCTCCTTCATGGTAAGATAGAACTTTCATAGAATGGTTTAGGCTGGAAGGGACCTCAAGGATCATCCAGCTCCAACCCCCTGCCATAGGCAGGGACACCTCCCACTAGAGCAGGTTGCTCAAGGCCTCATCCAGCCTGGCCTTAAACGCTTCCAGGGAGGAAGCATCCACAACCTCCCCGGGCAACCTGTGCCAGTGTCTCACCACCCTCACTGTAAAGAACTTCCTCCTAACATCCAGTCTAAATCTCCCCTCTTCCAGTTTAAACCCATTACCTCTCGTCTTGACATTACCAGACCTTGTAAATAATCCTTCCCCAGCCTTCCTGTAGGCTCCCTTCAGATACTGGAAAGCCACTATAAGGTCACAGTATCACAGTATCACCAAGGTTGGAAGAGACCTCCTAGATCATCAAGTCCAACCCTTTACCACAGAGCTCAAGGCTAGACCATGGCACCAAGTGCCACGTCCAGTCCTGCCTTGAACAGCTCCAGGGACGGCGACTCCACCACCTCCCTGGGCAGCCCATTCCAGTAGCCAATGACTCTCTCAGTGAAGAACTTTCTCCTCACCTCAAGCCTAAATTTCCCCTGGTGTAGCTTGAGGCTGTGTCCTCTTGTTCTGGTGCTGGCTGCCTGAGAGAAGAGAGCAACCTCCCCCTGGCCACAACCACCCCTCAGGTAGTTGTAGACAGCAATAAGGTCTCCCCTGAGCCTCCTTTTCTCCAGACTAAACAATCACATCTCCCTCAGCCTCTCCTCGTAGGGCTGTGCTTGAGGCCTCTCACCAGCCTCGTTGCCCTTCTCTGGACATATTCAAGCATCTCAATGTCCCTCTTAAACTGCCTTCTCTTCTCCAGGCTGAAGAGCCCCAACTCTCCCAGCCTGTCCTCATAGCAGGTCTGCATCGCCTTCTGCCTGGAATTCCATAGATTGCAGTATATGAAAGCTGTATAACCAACAGTTTTGACCTAGTGTGTAGCTCTTTTTTTATTGTTGTTCTGAGTGTCCTTGTATGAGGCCCCAGGCAGCGATGGCCAAACTCACAGGAGGTGTAAAATGTGTTAAGCTTTTTGAAATTGTATGCTGTGCAGGGGCTGTCTGAGGGAATATCTTCCTTGTGGTGTAATACACCTACTTTTCACTCTGATTTTTGCTTCAACGTGGATCACTCTAATTTAGTTACCCCAAGGCTATAATGTGCTGCTTTTGGGAATTGTAGAGTAGCCATTAATGGGATTTTTGTAAGAATGGGTGTTGAATGTGTGAAGGAAAGCATGCCTGAAGAAAAAGGAAGATTAGCCTCTTGCTTTTGATGTGCTTTGTATATATTGCTATCCTTGATCTAACTTAATGCAGGTGAGAGCTGCATGGCAGTGCTCTGATCACTTCAGCCTTGAAGTCTCTATTTGATAAGCTTCTGTTGGCCTCATTGGGCAGCTGGCTCATACAAATGAGTTTTATTGTATACTCAGTGATTTACAGCTCTGCATATGGATTAGCATCTGTGCTTTAAGGATAGCAGAAGATGAGTGGCTTTCAAATATCCATGCAGACAGGTAGTATTTAATCATAGGATGTACAGTACTTGGTGATAAAGATGAGAGTTTTAATTTCACATCCTTAGAGCATGATCCTATACTGGTCAGTGTTGCCTGTCCCTGTATGTACTACTTCAGTTCCATGTGGTATGTTGAATCTTGCATATCTTTGAAGGACTACAGTTCTCCAAGATACATGAGGCATTGTTTGAGAGAACAAATTCTTTAATTGCTGCAAGTGAGTATTTATAAAAGCCATCTCTCTATACCAGTCACCAGCTCTGCCTGCTGGCCTGTTTTAAGGGAGGTGTGAGAGCTGTGAATACATCCTTCAAGTGAGAGGTCTGGCAAATATGACCTATGAGGAGCAGCTGAGGGAACTGGGCTTGTTTAGTCTGGAGAAGAGGAGGCTGAGAGGGGACTTTATTTCCCTCTACAACTACCAAAAAGGATGTTGTAGTGGGGCTGGAGCTGGTCTCTTCTCCGAAATTACTAATGATAGGACAAGAGGAAATGGCCTCAAGTTGCGTCAGGGGAGGTTTAGGTTGGATGTTGGCAGGAAGTTCTTTCCTGAGCGGGTGGTCAGGCACTGGAACAGGCTGCCCAGGGAGGTGGTGGAGTCACCATCCCTGGAGGTGTTTAAAAGGAGAGTGGATGTGGTGCTTGAGGCTGTGGTCTAGTGATGAGCGATGCTGGGATGAAGGCTGGACTGGCTGATCCTGGTGGTCCTTTCCAACCATAGCAATTCCTAGTGATTAGATGATGTGCTGAGAGATTTGGTTTGGTCAAGGACTTGTCAGTGTGAAACTAAGGCTTTGACTCAATGATCCTGAAGGGCTTTTCCAATCTAAGAATTTCTGTGAAATTCTGTGATTTCAGTAAACCATTCTTCAGCTGTCTGCCAGAACACCTCAGTGTATATTTAGAGTTAGTGATATCCTCTAGGGACAAGTTGTAGTTCCTCAAGTAAATGCCAAACTGGATATCCAAATCAGTGTACAGGCAGAAGTTACTGTGACTGCCATCATAGGCTGGTTTGGGTTGGAAAGGACCTTAAGGATGCCTGGTTCCAAACACCTGCCACGGGCAGGGCACCTTCCACTAGCTGAGGCTGCTCAAGATCAATCTACCTTAATTTTTCCTAATGGAATTGTACTGAGGTAGCTTAACAACTTCTCTTCTTTCCAGTCCCTTGGGCACAGCATGTGCAAGACAGTGGGACAGGAGAACTGCTGCATTCCACACAGATGTTCCACTCAGGGCTCTCTTACCCTGCTTTAATAGTGCTCTGTGTGACAGCTACTCCTTTTAATGACATACTGCATTCATGGTATACAAAACATTCTTGAACTTCAGGCTTTTAATGTATTTGTCTTCTCATTTGCACAGAACAGCTAATGTGATTTCATACAATAAAACCAACCATGTGAGGATCCACAGAGGTGATTTTCTAAATTTAAGGTTTCCTTTGAATTTGTTTCTATCAGAAATAGATTGGATTACTACAGACTGTGTCACTCTGAGTCACTTGTACTAAGTGCCTGTTAATCCAATAAACCTGAGTGGTTTCTTAGGGAAATACTATTTTCTGATTTCTATTTATATGATGGTCCTGGCCTTGTTGAATCCCCACTGACTTGACTGGAAATATTTCTTTTGGGGAAGAGTGGTTTAATTTTCTGTGGTAATAGGCATTACAGCAAATCAGCAAAATGAAAAATAGCCTGAAGTAATTAGTGAATGTTTTACAAGGTTTGTGCCAACTTAATTAGGTATTTTGTAGAGTTCACACAGAATCACAGGATGTTAGGGGCTGGAAGGGGCCTCAAAAGATCATCCAGTCCAACCCCCCTGCCAGAGCAGGATCACCTGTACCAGGTCACACAGGAACATGTCCAGGTGGGTTTTGAATATCTCCAGAGAAGGAGACTCCACAATACCTCTGGGCAGCCTGTTCCAGTGTTCTGTCACCCTCACAGTGAAAAACTGTTTAAATGAAACTTCCTGTGCCTCAGCTTCCACCCATTGCCCCTTATCCTGTCATTGGGCATCACTCAGAAGAGCCTTGCTCCATCCTCCTTGCACTTTACATGTTTATAAACATTGATGAGGCCACCTTTCAGTCTCCTCCGAGCTAAAGAGCCCCAGCTCCCTCCGTCTCTCCTCATAAGAGAGATGTTTTGTTCCCTTAATCATCTTTGTGACTCTATGCTGGACTTTCTGAAGCAGTTTCATGTCCCTCTTGAACTGGGGGGCCCAGAACTGAATACCTCCGGATGCAGGCTCATCAGGGCAGAGTAGAGGGGCAGGAGAACCTCTCTTGACCTACTAACCAGAGCCCTTCTAATACACCCCAGAGTGGCACTGGCCTTCCTGGCCACAAGAGCACACTGCTGGCTCATGGCCAACCTCCCATCAACTAGGACCCCCAAATCTTTCCCCTTCGCTGCCTTCCAGCAGATGAGTCCCCAACCTATACCAGTACCTGACGTTGTTCTTTCCCTGGTGCACAACTCTACACACTGGCCCTTGTTGAACTTCATTCAATTTCTCCCTGCCCAACTCTGCAGCCTGTGCAAGCCTCGCTGAATGGCAACACACCCTTCTGGAGTTACTGGTTGAGAACAAAAATAGTTGTCAGAGGGGTTTGTTTTTGCCATGTGTGCTTTTCCAGTTTGCATGGAAGGGAGAACTGCATTACTGTTTTTTCACACTGGCCTGCAAATTGTAGAGGATCTTTTTCCTTTTGGTTTTTTTTTGCCACTACCTTACTTTGTGGTGGTGAATACATTGCTCTGTGTCTTAGTTTCCCACCCATAACATAGAATTTTGGGGTTTGGAAGGGACCTTTAAAGGTCATCTAACCCAACCTTCCTGCAGTCACCAGGAACATCTCTAGCTACATCATCTTACTCAGAGTCCTGTTCAACATCTTCACAGAGAGAGTGATTGGCATTGGAATGGGCTGCCCAGGGAGGTGGTGGAGTCACCATCCATGGAGGTGTTCAAGCAAAGACTGCATGAGGCACTTAGTGCCATGGTCTAGTTGACTGGATAGGGCTGGGGGATAGGTTGGCCTGGATGATCTTGGAGGTCTCTTCCAGCCTGGTTGATTCTATGATTTTATGATTCTGTGATTCTGATCACCCTGAAGGTTTCCAGGCTGTGATGGTTTGGGTGCTACCTGCCCCCCCCACTTAAGAAAATTGCCCAGACTAAGCTCAGCAGCCCTGGAAATTGAACGAAGCTTTATATTTACAGCTTAGCACAAGATACAAGCAGGTATTTACAATCAATACAGCTACAGGCAGAAATAGACAAGTTAGAAAGTAATACAGAAACACAACAGCCCTCCCAGAAACCTGAGTCCCCAGGAGGAGCTCTCAGCCACCCTTCCACCTTCTTCCCACCCCTCTACCTTATCCCAGACTTTGCCTTATGTTTGGTGTGAGCTTGGAGGGTTGGCCAGGGGGGTTAGGAAGCAGAAGGATTAGCAGGTTAGAGAGAGGGAAGTGCAGCTCCCAGAGCAAACTCTGTGTTACCTGTGTTTATGTTCTTCTACATCTCAGCAAGCTTATGAGTGAGGTAGACATTACCATTGTGTCCTTTTCACAACCTATAATCTGATTCTTTTCACCAAAACATTCTAGCTAGCTTCAAACTAGCACACAGGCAGGGGCCATCTACCACTTCTCTGGACAGCCTGTGTCATGATCTTACCACTCTCAGTGTAAAAAAAAAATTTCTTCCCAATCTCTAATCTAAAAATCTCTCCTCTTTTTGTTTAAAACCATCACCTCTTGTCTTGTCACAGCAGGCCCTACCAAAAAAAGAGTGTTCCCAGGTCCCAAAACCACTCAGGTCTAGTAAAAATGTTGCCCTTCTCGTGTCCAGAGAAGGGCAATGAGGCTGGTGAGAGGCCTCGAGCACAGCCCTACGAGGAGAGGCTGAGGGAGCTGGGATTGTTTAGCCTGGAGAAGAGGAGGCTCAGGGCAGACCTTATTGCTGTCTACAACTACCTGAGGGGTGGTTGTAGCCAGGAGGAGGTTGCTCTCTTCTCTCAGGCAGCCAGCACCAGAACAAGAGGACACAGCCTCAAGCTGCGCCAGGGGAAATTTAGGCTTGAGGTGAGGAGAAAGTTCTTCAGTGAGAGAGTCATTGGCTACTGGAATGGGCTGCCCAGGGAGGTGGTGGAGTCGCCGTCCCTGGAGCTGTTCAAGGCAGGATTGGACGTGGCACTTGGTGCCATGGTCTAGCCTTGAGCTCTGTGGTAAAGGGTTGGACTTGATGATCTATGAGGTCTCTTCCAACCTTGGTGATACTGTGAAAATAAAAAATCATAGTTAAAATAAGAAGTAGCTCTTCTAAAATCATGATTTTTTTTTTCTTTTTGTTGTACTTGTGCAGCAACTATTCAGTGATAGCAGACAGCAGAATCTTTGCTGTGGTTTGGAATCCTTGCCTGAGATAAGAAAGAAAGAAAGAAATCTGGAGGGGAAAAAAAATCTTTTTCCATCCTGAGATACAGCATTTTCTGTTCCAGAGCTGGGGGGGAGGGGGCTCAAAACACTCCTAAAAAATTCTCTGCTAAACCTGGTCCTGTTCCAAATCAGCAAGCACAGAATATAAAGATTTATATTCTGGATGGGGAATTTCTTGTGCTGAGAGAGTGAAAAAAACCCAACCCTACTGGAAGTGGTTTGACAAAATCCAGTGTTTGTAACACATGCAGTGCTGCTGCTACTGGAAGGCACCACCATTTTCATGTTCTTAAAATTACATTCACAGACCACATCTTCAAGTATCTTTCTCCTCTCTGTCTCCACAGTAGAATTTTGGTGTGTATGGTATGAGGGATGGGATGATCAGGGTTGGCCAGGGAGGTGGTTGAGGCCCCATCCCTGGAGGTTTTTAAGGCCAGGCTGGATGAGGCTGTGGCCAGCCTGATCTAGGGTAGGGTGTCCATGCCCATGACAGGGGAATTGGAACTAGATGATCCTTGTGGTCCCTTCCAACCCTGACTGATTCTTTGATTCTGTGATCAAAAGCTCTAAATTTTTGCCACAATAAGGCAGACATTTGTAGATGTTGACTGTCTACGTGATGACATACACAGAATGAGTATTGAGCCTCTGCAGGAAATGCTGCCTGGGGAATGGAGTCCTTAGTGGAGGAGATAAGGTATTGTAGTCCTCCTTGGGATAGGTTTTTACTGGGAAATATTCATGACATTTTGTGTGAGCTGGAAAAGTTACATGTGCTAGTAGCAACCAGTGAGCTGCAGCATAGCTGCAGTATAGGAGGTTCCACCTCAATGCAAGGGGGAACTTGTTTACTGTAAGGGTCACAGAGCACTGGCACAGGCTCCCCAGAGAGGTTGTGGAGTCTCCATCTCTGGAGACTTCCAAGGCCTGTCTGGATGCCTTCCTCTGTAACTTGAGCTAGATTGTATGGTCCTGCTTTGGCAGAGGGGTTGGACTTGATGATCTCTTTGGGTCCCTTCCAACCCCTGGCATCCTGTGAGCCTTTGAACCTGGACAAGCTTGAGAAGTGTGCCTGTGTGAACCTCATGAGGTGTTCAGCAAGGCCAAGTGCAAGGTCCAAGTGCAAGTGCATGGGTCAGGGAAATCCCTCGTTATTAGTACAAGCTGGAGGATGAGAAGGGGTTGAGAACAGCCCTGAGGAGAAGGGCTAGGGGGTGCTGGTGGATGAGAGGCTGGATGTGAACTGGTAATGTGCACTGACATCCCAGGAGCCAACTGTGTGATGGGCTGAAACCCAGCAGTGTGGGCAGTGAGTGGAAGGAAGGGATTCTGCCGCTCTGGTCTGCTGTGCTGAGACCCCAGCTGCAATTCTGGGTCCAGTTCTGGAGTCCTCAGCACAGGGGAGAGAGGGACCTGATGGAGTTGGGCCAGATAAGGTCACAAAAATCATATGAAGGCTGTAACCCCCTCTGCTGTAAGGCCAGGCTGAGAGATATGAGATGTTCAGCCTGGAGAAGAGAAGGCTCTGGTGGTCTTTAAGTACTGAAAAAGAGGCCTGTAAGAGAGATGGGTAGGGACTTATTGGAGAGCGTAGCGATGAGAGTCAGTAGTTCTAGACTAAAAGAGAGGAGTTTCAGACTAGATCTAAGGCAGAATTTTTTTTGTGATGCAAGTAGTGAAACCTTGGCACATAGAGGTGGTAGATGGACCATCATTGGTCATGTTTGAGGTCAGGTTGGACAGGGCATAGAGCAACCTGATCTAGTTGGTGTTCTGCTGACTGCAGGGTGAATGGACTAGATGACCTTTAAAGGTCCCTTCCAACCCAAGTATTGTGTGATTCTAACTCAAGATGATAATTAATTGGAGTTTCAGCTAATTTTGTCCACTAAGTGCATGATCTCTTGAGCAGTCAAAGGAGTGAGAGAGTACATGGAGACCTTAAAGTTGACAAAGCATCTAGAATAAAAGCAGTAAGAGAAAGGAAGGAATTGTGCACCATGTTAATATGTTCAGTTAGTCATTTGAAAAGTATAAACAAGGACACACAATTCAAAATTCATCTTAATGCCTATCAGCTTTGGTTAATTTACAGTATTAAAGTGCAAAATGATGAATCACTGGGAGTTGAAAACAACTTGAGAAACTAGAGGAAATAAAGGGGGAAGTAACTTCTTAGCAGGATGATGATAAGGAGGAGGAGATTCCACACTACTGAGTATCTATCTAGTCATAGGACCTGGGGGTCTGGGTTGACGAAAAGCTCAACAGGAGCCTGCAGTGTGCACATGCAGCCCAGACAGCAACCCTGTGCTGGGCTGCAGCAAGAGCAGTGTGGGCAGCAGGGCAAGGGAGGGGATTCTCCCCCTTTACTCTGCTCTCATCAGACCCCACCTGGAGTACTGTGTGCAGTTCTGGAGCCCCCAACACAAGAAGGACATGGAACTGCTGGAGCCAGTCCAGAGGAGAGCCACGAAGATGCTCAGAGGGCTGCAGCAGCTCTGCTATGAGGACAGGCTGAGAGAGTTGGGGCTCTTCAGCCTGGAGAAGAGAAGGCTTCGAGGAGACCTTAGAGTGGCTTTCCAGTATCTGAAGGAAGCCTACAGGAAGGCTGGGGAGGGACTATTGACAAGGTTTGGTAATGTCAGGACGAGGGGGAATGGGTTTAAACTGGAAGAGGGGAGATTTAGACTGGATGTTAGGAGGAAGTTCTTTACAGTGAGGGTGGTAAGACACTGGCACAGGTTGCCCAGGGAGGTTGTGGATGCTTCCTCCCTGGAGGCATTTAAAGCCAGGCTGGATGAGGCCTTGAGCAAGCTGCTCTAGTGGGAGGTGTCCCTGCCTATGGCCGGGGGTTGGAGCTGGATGATCCTTGAGGTCCCTTCCAACCTAAACCATTCTATGATTCATGTATCTTACGGAGGAATCAAAATTCCTTTAGAGTTGGTGGGAGAATAATTTGGTTAATGAACAAGTGAGAGGTTCAGAGGTAAAACTTACTCAGAACGTTGGTCATTGAAAAAGTATGTTCAAATGTTTAAGTGTATTTATGTTTATTGCAGGGGATGGAACCAAATTGCTGCACCTGATACAAATGGGCTGTCAGCAAAAAACCCCAAACAAAGCCCCAAAAACCCAAACAAAGAAACCCCAAGAAAACAAGAGCCAAAAAAAAAACCCAAGACAACAAAAAACACCTCTCCATCAAAAAACCCCCTTCAAAAACCAACCAACCAAAAAAGCCCTGAAACAACAAACCCAAAAGAAACCAGACATCAGCCTGTGAGTAGAAGTGAAGGCCTTGCTCTGAAACAAACCTGCTTTTTTTGCCAAGAGAATCTGATTTATAAAGCCAGGGTTTATTTAATGTAAAAGTTAAGTTTCTGTTCTAGTTGAAACACAGAGAGAACTGTTCTGAAGAGACCCATTTTAAACTCAGAAGGGAGAGGTGTGGATGGCTATGGGAAGTGGAACATTAATGCCACCAGCTGAAGATTAATTATTTTAGCCTGTACCAAGCAATGCTCTTCCAAGCAGCACACAGAGGTTAAGGTGGTTCTCGATGGACATCTGGGATGTGGCTGTCCTGTTCTGGGGCTAGGAAAGCTTGACTAACCATACAGGTGTCGGCTGTGCTTCTCTAGTTAGTCTGTGGGTCACAGGATGGTCCATAAGTCACTCTGTGTGTTGGTAGCTGTTTGTCTGGAGTCACTAAGATTTCTGATGGCAGCTCCAGCTCAGTGTGCAGGGTTTGCCTTTGAGCGTGAGAGACAAACACAGCTCTGCTCTTAAGACTCGCGTTTTGTTTGTCTGTGGCAAGCAGTGTGGTACCCATTGCCAAGAACTAGGTTTGAAAGTTCTGTTCCTTTCTGAACGTGTACCCTTACCATGAAACCGGGCACAGGGAGGGGTTTTGTGGCTTATGACCTTTGTGTATTCCCACAGGGATACTCGGCTGCAAGAGAAGACTCTCATACCAAATACTTGGGCTCCTTCAGTGCCTGAATAAGGCAGACTGAATTCACTCTCCAGTTCTCCTGGTTTGTGTTTGTCCTTCAGCAGAAGCAGCAGGAGTCCTTTCCAGTGGCAGAGCACTGGAAAAGGCTTCCCAGAGAGGTTTTAGAATTTCCTTTTCTGAAGAGGTTCCAAACCCACCTAGACATTGTGGTCCTGGGCAACCTGCCGTAGGCAACTGTGCCCTAGCAGAGGGATGGGACAAGATGGTCTCCAGAGGTCACTTCCAACCACCACCACCACCATTCTCTCATTCTGTGATTTGTCCTGCATATGTGTGTAAGCTTTCACACAACAAACTTTCCAACAGGCAGGTGGCTACCTGCAGGCAGGATTAACATTAACCTTTTTAGCTTCCATTCAGCCTGAGCACTGTGCTCAGCTTTTACATCTCTGGTGGTGTTTGGGAAAGCAGCAGATACTTCATTGATGGAGTATTTGGGAACATGAATTATATTAAGGGTTTAGCTTGGTCCTCAGTTTAATGTTTTGAGATGAGTTTAGTGGAAGAAAGAAGCTCATGACAGGTTGGGGAATAGCCTGTGTCCAAGAGAGGAAATCATACAGCAAATCATTTTATGTACAGGGCTCCATTCTTTGAGACTTTTCACTACCTATGAGTGATGGCTGGGCCACTGAGAGAGAATGCTGTGTATTTTTGTGTCCATGACCTGTAGTCTGAGATGCCTCATTCTGCTCCCTTGGAAGCATGTGCTGTTTTCAAAGCAGCAGTTACCTTTTACCAGCACTATGTATTCCTGAAATGAAAGGTTCACTTAGGCTATTTTAACAACAACAAAATTATAATCTTCTCCAAAGGGTTCGTGAAAATCTGATGTTCCTCTTAAGTGCCACATACTCAAATAGAAAGAGATATTTTCCTCTGGAACAAGAAATCCAATTTCTGTGCTGTTACATGAGAAAAAAAGTCTTTCTGGGTGTTGATCAAAAACTGCAGAGAAGAGGAGGGGAAAGAGGAAAAGAAGTAGTAGCAGAATATGTTTTAGTGAAGTACTTCTTCTCTAGTGGAAGAGTTGTTTCCAGGACAACAAGGCTGGTGATGGAGTTGTAGAGTATGTGTTCATCTTCTCTTGCTTGTTACTAGGGAAGGACATTGAGGTGCTGGAGTGGGTGCAGAGAAAGGCAGTGAGGCTGGGGAGAGGTCTGGAAAACATGACCGATGAGGAGCGGCTGAGGGAGCTGGGGTGGTTTAGTCTGGAGGAGGCTGAGAGGGGACCTTATTTCCCTCTACAACTACTGAAAAGGAGGTTGTGGTGAGGCTGGAGCTGGTCTCTTCTCCGAAATTACTAATGGTAGGACAAGAGGAAATGGCCTCAAGTTGTGTCAGGGAAGGTTTAGGTTGGATGTTGGGAGGAAGTTCTTTCCTGAGTGGGTGGTGAGGCACTGGAACAGGCTGCCCAGGGAGGTGGTGAAGTTGCCCTCCCTGGAGATGTTTAAAAGGAGAGTGGATGTGGAGCTTGAGGCTCTGGTCTAGTGATTAAGGATGAAGATTGGACTGGCTGATCCTGGTGGTCCTTTCCAACCATAGCACTTCATAGTGATAAGATGTTGTGCTGAGGGATTTGGTTTAGTCAAGGACTTGTCAGTGTGAAACTAATGCTTGGACTGGATGATCTTGAAGGTCTTTTCCAATCTAAGAAATTCTGTGATTTTGTAATCAGTAAGGTAGGAAGATCTCTCTTTGCACTTGATTTGTGTTCAGAGAGTTACTGTCCATCAGTTATTTTTAGTCGACTCTAGGTGGTCCATGTGGCTCTTTTTGCTCTTTTAGGAGGTACCTGGTATACAATAAGTGGTATTTGAGTTGAGGTTTAGGATCACATGGTATCTAAATGAATTGCTGTTTGACCTGTTAACAGCTCTAGGCTGCCTTAGTTTCTTAGAGAAAGAAAACAGGTTTGTGTTTTAAGTTTCAAGCTTGGGGAGATGTGAGTTTTTGTAATTGTTCAAAGAATTTTCCTCTGGCATAGTAATTTTTGTGTATATACTAATGACACACTGTCATGCAAATGGATTTGGCATAAATGAAAGGAAATAATTTTCCCCTAGGGTATATTCAACTGAGGAACTCTATTGTGAGATCTATTTGCAACTGAAGTTTGGAATTTGGAAGAAGCAGACACTGAATTAAATGTAGTTGGCAATTTTCAAGGGGCATAGCTACTATGAAATCACACCCATCTCCAAAATATGTTGATCTGTTCAAAATCTGAAGGAGTATGATGAAATCTGTACTTGTGTGATATTCCTTTGTGTATTTCATAGAATCAGTCAGAGGGTTGGTCTCTTCTGCCAGGCAGTCAGCAACAGAACAAGGGGACACAGTCTCAAGTTGTGCCAGGGAAGGTCTAGGCTGGATGTTAGGAGGAAGTTGTTGGCAGAGAGAGTGATTGGCATTGGAATGGGCTGCCCAGGGAGGTGGTGGAGTCGCTGTCCCTGGAGGTGTTGAAGCAAAGCCTGAATGAGGCACTTAGTGCCATGGTGTCATTGACTGGATAGGGCTGGGTGCTAGGTTGGACTGGATGATCCTGGAGGTCTCTTCCATCCTGGTTGATTCTATGATAAGAGACCACAAGCATCATCTAGTTCCAACCCCTGTGCCATGGCCACCCTACCCCAGATTAGGCTGACCAGAATCTCATCCAGCCTGGCCTTAAACATCTCCAGGGATGGAGCCTCAACCATCTCCCTGGACAACCCATTCCAGTTCTTCACCATGAGAGTGGCGAGAGCCTTCCTTGTCACCTCCACTCTGAACCTACCCATCTCCACCTTTGCTCCATTCCCCCTAGTCCTGTCACTCCCTGAGAGCCTAAAAACTTCCTCCACAACTTGTTTGTAGGCCCCTTTCAGATACTGAAATATTTGATTGTACTCAAGAGTTTAATTTTTTTCTGGACTGTTTTTTGTTTTTTTTTCCTTCAGAACAACAATTTGTGAAGATAAATGTCCTTTTTTTGTGGTAAAACCACAAATAATGGCTGTGCATTTTAGAGGCAAGCACACCAACAGTAGCAGCCAGGTTATTAGTGAGAAGCATCTGTTATTGTGTTGCTTGAAGTTTAGCCGTGTCCCTTTTGAAGGAATTAGATGGTCACATAGCTCTTAATGCTAGATGTATTTATTGCATGTTGAAGTTTTAGATAGGCACTTGATTAACATTCAGGAAACGTTTCTTGTGCATAGCTCTGATAAATTGATGAGATGCTGTGTTTCCTGAGTGCATTTCTGATACAAGAAGGTGGATGTCACGTGCTACAATGAGTGTATGGTCACTGTTGTAAACCATTACTACAATAATGAAATATTGGGAGTTGTAAGGGACCTCTAGAGGTAGCATAGAATAGAATCAACCAGGTTGGAAGAGACCTCCAAGATCATCCAGTCCAACCTAGCACCCAGCCCTAGCCAGTCAACCAGACCATGGCACTAAGGGCCTCAGCCAGTCTCTTCCTGAACACCCCCAGGGATGGTGACTCCATCACCTCCCTGGGCAGCCCATTCCAATGCCAATCACTCTCTCTGTGAAGAACTTCCTCCTAACATCCAGCCTATACTTCCCTCGGCACAACTTGAGACTGTGTCCCCTTGTCCTGTTGCTGGTTGCCTGGGAGAAGAGACCAACCCCCAGCTGCCTACAACCACCCTTCAGGTAGTTGTAGACAGCAATGAGGTCCCCCCTGAGCCTTCTCTTCTCCAGGCTAAACAACCTGAAGTCCAACTCCCCTGCCAGTGCAGTGTCACCTAGGGCAGGTCACACAGGAATGCATCCAGGTGGGTTTTGAAAGCCCCTAGAGGAGGAGCCTCCACAACCTCACTGGGCAGCCTGTTCCAGTGCTTTGCTGCCGTCACCATAAAGTTTCTCCTTACCTTGAGATGGAACTTCTTGTGTTACAGCTTGTACCCATGTGCTAGTTTGAAGCTAGCTAGGATGTTTTGGTGAGAAGGACTAGATCATAAGCTGTGAAATGAAAACATTGGTGTTGTCTACTCCCCTCACAGCCTTCCTGAGATGTGTAAAGAAGAAAAGCAAAACATAGATAAGGTCACTTCACTTTGTGCTCTGCTCTGGGCTCTTCACCTGCTGGGGGGAGCTCGGGCTGCTGGCTGAACTCCATCTTGATTTCTAACCTCACCCTCCATTTGCTTTGGCTGATTCACCTTTGCTTCTTAACCCCCTGGCTGAGCCTCCATTCTTCTTGAGACTGGGGTAAGGTTGAGAGGGGTAGGGGGAAGGTGAGTGTGGTTGAGAGCCCCTCCTGGGGACTCAGGTTTCTGGGAGGGGAGTTGTGTTTCTGTATTACTTTTTACCTTGTATATTTCTGTCTATAANGGCCTTCTCTTCTCAAAACTGAATAGCCCCAAGTCTCTCAGTCTTTCTTCATAGGAGAGATGTTAAAGTCCCTTATTCATCCTCCATTGGATAGCTCTCTGATAGATCCCTGTCACTTTTGAGTTGAGATGCCCAAAACTGGATACAGAATTCTAGGTGCAGTCTCACTAGGACAAAGTAGAGGGCGAGGAGAATCTCCCTGGGCCTGCTGGATGCACTTTGCTATTTTAATGGATCTTATAGTGTGGCTAAGAAGACCACTCTGCCTTCACTGATTTAGGAAGAGAACATGGTATGAAAACTACACTCAGACAGCTATGGTGGTTACCATACCTTATCTGTGTGGCATGGCTCTCTAGCTTGTTGGAAAGGCAAGTTGACAGACCAGTGTCAGCATTTGTTGCTGTGTACTACCTCATCTAGCTGTGAATTGTAGCCAGAGTAAGGATTCTTACTGACTGGCGTCCTTCTCTTTCCATCTCTTCTCTTCTTCTTGCAACTTACTGTTCTCAGTGGAACAAGAAGAGGGCTAACTGTGATTGATGAGATGTGTCTGTACTTCATTTCCCAGTATGTCCTTGGTTATTTTGTTATTCTGTGATCTGGATCATACCAGTTCTTTTTGGAGGTTTGAGTAGTTGTTCCAGGTTACTACTTGGCGTGGTGAGGGAACGAGTAATTTTTGCTGTTTCTGGTAAAGGTTTACTAGTTATGTATCTAAGCAAAGAGTGTAGCATTAGAACATTCCTTTTAAGGACAGTGCTCTTACAACTCTACTTAGTAGATCTCTGGGTTTATTATTGTGATTACTTGTTGGTTTGGGTGTGGATTTGGGCATTTTTGTTGTTTGCTTGGTTGTTTTGCTTTGTTCTTAAGTGCATTATAACCACTGATAAATTTCCAGTCAGATACAGGTATACTTTCTGTGTCTATGTACTTGAATGCATTCTTTACTGTGAGGGTGCTGGAGCCCTTGTGCAGGCTGCTCAGAGAAGTTGTGGAGTTTCCTTCTCTGGAGACTTTCAAGACCAGGATGGATGTGGTCCTGTATGGCCTACCCTAGATGATTCTGCTTCGGCAGGGGGGTTGGGCTGGATGATCTCCGGAGGTCCCTTCCAACCTCTCACATTCTGTGATTCTGTGACATAGCAGCCAAGCCATTCACATTCAGTCCCTGTTCAAATGCCTCAGTGTCCCTGAAACACAGAGCTGGCACATAGGATATGACCTGAGACCACCATCACCTTTCTAAAACAGGTGCTGGAGGCCAAGGAGGAACATTCATGGAGTCTAACAAGGAGATACAGAACTATCTGATCACTTCAGTCCTTTACCTTTCTTTACTGTCTCTGTGGCAATGAGGAAATTCTTTGGACAGTGCAGTAGGATTTGGAATTTCTTCTTCTTCTGTGCTCTGCTCACATCACGAGTCATTCTTCACAGTTCATCTTGATAGAGCAGTTTCATGTAACACAAATATTCTGGCAGTCAAAATTGGAGAAGCAGAAATGAGCGATGGAAAGATTTTCCGCTGCTGACTAAAAGCAAACAGTAACTTCAACCATTAATTAACAATATAATGAGAAACTTCAGTTGAAGCAAATACTTCTTTTTAACAGAATTTGTCTTTTGTTTGTTGCATTGCAGAAGAAGAAACAGTGACTGAGCTGTACAAGTGATCCAGGATGATTCAAAAAGTAAGTCAGTGCTTATTTTGCTCTTTCTAAGACTGTAGGCCAGTTGTTCTGTAAAACAGCCATGTAATGATAAAAAAGATCCATGCCTTTTTCCTCATTTCTTTAGCTGTAAGTATAGCTTCTGCAGTTTGGAGAGCTATGCAAGCCATGCAGCTCAGGGCCAGTTGCATTAGGTAGATAATTTCCCTCTTTTCATGGCTGTGTCAAGGCATAAAGCAGCTCAGGATTGTCATGTAATTGCCTTTTTACTGTTGGTGTGATGGTTGAAGGACGTGGAGAGGAAAGGTTTGGGGGGAAAGGCTTTGTTTCTTTGTAGGCTGTGTCGTGACATTTGAACCTGCAGGAATGCAAGAAGGGCTGGAAAGGGCTTTTGGGCTTCAGACTTCGTTAGTGTTCTCTGTAATATCAGTTGGTGTAAGAAAAGCTTTAATGTTATTTGAAGGCTGCTGTATTTTTGGCTATTTTCAAATGCAGTGAAACAGGTTACCCAAGAGTACTGTATATGTGTGTGGTTTAGCACAGGAGTGTTTTCCATTTCAGTAAACAAAGCAGGATGGGGTTTAGTGCTGTCTTTTAATTGCAAGTCTTGGCAAATAATCTTTCTGATTGGCTGGGTGATAGGTTGGACTGGATGATCTTGGAGGTCTCTTCCAACCTGTTTGATTCTTCCAACCTGATTTGATTTGCCATTGGAATAGGCTGCACAGGGAGGTGGTGAAGCCACTGTCTCCGGGGTTGTTCAAGGAAAGCCTGGATGGGGCACTTAGTGCCATGGTCTAGTTGACTGGCTAGGGCTGGGTGCTAGGTTGGACTGAATGATCTTGGAGATCTCTTCCAACCTGGCTGATTCTGTGATTCTATGACTTGTAGACAATAGCACATTTTCAAGATGGATGTTTTCAGCTGCATTGAGCAGAGTATGTACCATGTGGTAACATTGCCATTGCAATTGTAATAACAAAACCTGAGATTAGTCTGAATTTTGTTTCACACCACCTAACAAGGGGACTCATTAAAAGATTGTGTGAGGTTTTCTCTGTATTGTTGACTCAACTTTAAAATATCTGTGTGTAAAACGTGCCTCAGCTTCCTTACTAAGGGATGGGTATGTGCTTAATGCCCACGTTGTGGAATTATTGATGACCCCATTTGTCAAACAGCCTTTGTTTTCTGCTTAATGATTTTTTTTCCTGTTACAAATATGAATGTCAGTCTTTACCTATATCTGTCTTTTAGTCTGAAAAATTAAAGTAATTCCACAGACTTGCTTTTGAAAGACAGTTTCTATTAAAAAAAAAATAGACCATGTGTCAGGCATATGCAATACTTTCAGCATCATGTTTTCCACACTGATTTAATAGCTATTGAGTCTTCTCAAATATTCTTCTTTCTGAGACCTATTTTATGGCAATAAATCTTGGCTGTAAAATGTTTGAAATGATTCAGTAGGGCGATTGTTTCCTTAGCACATTCCTTGAGAGATCATAGTTAGAAATGGAAAAGTCTTTAACCAAGGCAGCTTTTTTAGTCTTCAATGTGGGTAGTCAGCGCTGCAAGTGATAATGAAATCCTCAGTGTTTGATCTTGTGAATTGCTTAAGGTCCAGTGTTACCAACTATCCTGATTTCTCTGCTTGTCATTTACAGTAAGTTTTCTAGTAGTGCTATGCTGAATTACATGGAGAAATGCCAAGCTAGGTAAAGAAGGAATGCTGTGGAATGCTGTGATGTAACTCTCCATTAGAATCATAGAATGGGCTAGGTTGGAAGGGACCTCAAAGGTCATCCAGCTCCAACTCCCCGCTGTAGGCAGGGACACCTTCCACTAGATAGCAAAGGTGTGTTTCAGAATCCACACTGAAAAAATTAATGGAATGACCAAAGATCTCCTTAATTTCCCTATCCACTTGGACATGAAGCTAGGGAATCATGTGTTGTGCGCAGTTGACCACTTGACATAAATGTGGGTGCAGTAAGGAAAAATTCATCCATGGAAGTTTTAACACCTTCCTTCTGTATGGTGACTGCCATGCATAGTTGTTGGGTTCTCATGATTTATGTAAACTGCAGTAACTGAGCTTGTGGCAGTATGTGGTGTGGTGTCTTCTCAGCTTGTACTCTTCGTGGTTTTGTCGTCCATTGCTTTCCAGAAACTGCCAGACCACACAGAACCGTAGACCTTTAAAGGTCATCATGTCCAACCTCCATGCAGTCAGTAGGGATATCTCCAGCTAGCTCAGGTTGCTCAGAGGCATGCCCAGCACATGGGAGAAATCCAGCATGAATGGTGCATGCCTTGAGGTATATATATATATATAATGTAATAAATTGTCAGGCTTGCAAAGTCAGTGAAAGTGTGATACCTGCTCTGACCCTCTGGGGGGTGGCTACACATTCTATAACCTGTGTGGCTTTCTGACAGTTGGAAAAGGCTGTTAAAATTGGACATTACCTTTCTGGGAGCATGTAAGAAAGGAATTCTACCCAGAACCCCTAAGGAGCTCAGTGTATTAGGTTTCTGAGGCAATCCATGAGGTAGTTCATCAGAACATCATGTGTGCAGAGAAAGCACAGATGTGGTTTTGCCCAAACTCTGCCTAGTTGAAGCTTCAGGTGAAAACACCAGGCTATACTGGGAGAGATAGAATCCACTGATCTTAAAGTCTAACTTTCTGAAATACTGTTTTCTTCCTTTGATGCTTAGACATCTGACAGTAGAATCATCCTTTAGGTTGCCCTACACTGAAGGAAGCAGTACATCTTGGGATTAGTTCCTCTGCTGGCATTTTCTTAAAACAGTCAGTCTTTGGGGGCTGAAATTCTTCATCTTCCCTACCTCAAGAGAGGCAATAAAGCTTTGCAGTTCCCTCAAGATTGATATCAGTGTATTAAAGCTTTTGTTTTGGAAAAGAGAACCTTGTATGCTTACTGGTCTCACCTGCCAAACACAGACACTTCCATTTGATCTATGTGTTTCAACCAGATGCTCTTACTGCAAGGCATAAACCGTAGGATTTCCAATGTTGTACTTGAAATGATTCAAAATAAACTTTTCTACATTATTAGATGTGGCTAAGTCATGATAGAGAAGACTCTCCACACTTAGAAAGCGGGCTCAAAGATTACTTCTACTGTGTAGAATCTCAACAAGACTGCATGATGTCATGCCTACCTATCCATCCCAGTTAATGTCTTACAGAAGTGGCTGGGTTTAGAGCATGGCTTTTTTATGTATGTGTGTGCTTGCACATGGGGTTTTTGGGGTTGGTGAAAGTATCTGTTGCCATAATCCTCTTTGAATTGGTTGCTTGTATGCAGATAAGTGGTCTAACAAATGGGCCAGGTGATGAGAAGCTTTTTATGGACAGTTGTAGTGCTGTGGTCTAGTTGGCTGGATAGGGCTGGGTGATAGGTTGGACTGGATGGTCTTGGAGGTCTCTTCCAACCTAGTTGATTCTGTTCTGTTCTGTTCTGCTAACTCCTACTTTCCACAAAGTCACTTTCTGTTGTTTTCCACTTATACCTGTGAGGTGGAGGCACCATGTCTACTTTCCACTTCAGAAGCAGGGATACATACAAATATTTTGACTTTACAGCAGTAAATCAATTTTAATTAGTTGATTAATTGACTTAGCCTGTTCCTTGCACACCTGTGAGCAAATAGGTATCATGGAGTATATGGGGCTTTGAGCAACCTGGTCTTTGTCTCACGGTCCCATGCTATGGGGGTTAAAACAGGATGATCTTTAAGGTCCCTTCCAACCTAAACTGTATTGTGATTCTGTGTGTGTGATGAGGAAGACTTGAGGAGACAAGTACAGGCAGCAACAGTAAAGGAAGCTGCTTCACTCTTCAGGTAGCCAGTTTCTGAGAAGGTCCACTGATATATATGGCATGAAAAGAGGCAAACCACAAAGAGGTCAGTGCTGCTGCCTGTGTGTGGAGTAGCCATTAGCACAGGCACTGGCTGTTAAAAAAGAAACTCTCTGTTTGACTGTGCTCCCTTCAGGATGACTTAGAAACATAAAAACACAAGTTAGATTTAAAAGAGCACTTTAAATTTTTGTCAGATATGAAAGTACCCATAAGTTTAATGTGTGCTTTTGCAGAGAGAGGACTGTTTTAAAGACCAGTTATCAGATGAACGTTGCATGCGTTGTCTGCGCTAGGATGGCTTCGTATACACAGTCCTGACACCACCATTAACACTGAGATGCTTTTATTGTCGCTTTGTAGGAGCTCTTGTCTTCTGCCACATACATGGGAGCTGTGTGCTGAAGTGGTCTGTCACTTGCTGTGCTTCATTGGGCTCTAGGATGAGCAGTTGGGTTTGTATTCTCTGCCTGTAGCTCTGTTTATAGAATCATAGTGTATTTTGGGTTGAAAGGGACTTGGCCACGGCAACCCCAAGCAGCGCTACAGGCTGGGGACAGAGTGGCTGGAGAGCAGCCAGGAAGAAAGGGACCTGAGGGTACTGGTGGATAGTAGCTGAAGATGAGCCAGCAGTGTGCCCAGGTGGGCAGGAGAGCCAATGGCATCCTGGCCTGTATCAGGAACAGTGTGGCCAGGAGGACAAGGAAGGTTATTCTGACTCTGTACTCAGGTACACATCTTGGGTCCTGTGTCCGGTTCTGGGCTCCTCAATTCAAGAGAGATGTTGAGGTTCTGGAAGGTGTCCAGAGAAGGGCAACAAGGCTGGTGGATGGCCTGGAACACAAACCCTATGGGGAGAGGCTGAGGGAGCTGAGGTTGTTTAGCCTGCAGAAGAGGAGGCTCAGAGGTGACCTCATTGCTATTACAACCACTTGAAGGGAGGTTGAAGCCAGATGGGAGTTGGTCTCTTCTCCCAGACAACCAGCAACAGAACAAGGGGACACAGTCTCAAGTTGTGCCAGGGGAGGTCTAGACTGGATGTTAGGAGGAAGTTGTTGGCAGAGAGAGTGATTGGCATTGGAATGGGCTGCCCAGGGAGGTGGTGGCGCCACTGTCCCTGGAAGTGTTGAAGAAAAGCCTGGATGAGGCACTTAGTGCCATGGTCTGGTTGACTGGATAGGGCTGGGTGCTAGGTTAGCCTGGATGATCTCGGAGGTCTCTTCCAACCTGCTTGATTCTATTCTATCTAGTCCAACTCCACTGCCATAGACTAGGACATCTTCAGCTAGATCAGCCAGATCAGAGCCCCATTCAGTCTGACATTGAATATTTCCAAAGGTGGAGCTTCTGTCACCTCTATGGATAAGCTGTACCAGTGTTTTAGCACTCTTAGTGTAGGAGATGGTGCTGTCTGCAACTACCTGAAGGGAGGTTGTAGGCAGCTGGGGGTTGGTCTCTTCTGCCAGGCAACCAGCAACAGGACAAGGGGACAGAGCCTCAAGTTGTGCCGGGGGAAGTATAGGCTGGATGTTAGGAGGAAGCTCTTCACAGAGAGAGTGATTGGCATTGGAATGGGCTGCCCAGGGAGGTGGTGGAGTCACCATCCCTGGAGGTGTTCAGGAAAAGACTGGATGAGGCACTTAGTGCCATGGTCTGGTTGACTGGCTAGGGCTGGGTGGTAGGTTGGACTGGATGATCTTGGAGGTCTCTTCCAACCTGGTTGATTCTATTCTATTCTAAAGAGAAACCTCCTTAGATCTAGTGTGAATATCCACTCTTTTAGGTAAAATCATCACCCATTGTCTTGTTGCTTCAGACCTTGGTAAAAGTACTGCTCATCTTTTCTGTAGACCCCCATTAATAACTGGAAGGCTGCTATAGGATCTTCCTTCTCTTCTCCAGACTGAATAACCCCAGATCCCTCAGTCTGGCCTCCCAGCAGAGGGGTTCCAGTCCTCTGATCATTTTTGTGGTCTCCTCTGGACCTGGTCCAACAGATCCATGTCAGCACATGAGTGAGGACTCCAGAGCTGAACCCAGCACTGCAGGTGAGGTTTCAAAATATTCTAGGAAGCCCCAGGGAGCAGCACTTCTGAATCATTTTTTCCCAGTTTTCCATAGGAATACAGCTGCTGGAACTACTTTATTGCAACCGTAAATAACAAACAAACAAAACCCCTAACAAACAAAAACCAACCCACCAGACAAACAAGCAGAAACCCCCAAAACCCAACCAGACAAAAAAACAAACAACAAATCAAAGGAGGTGGTGTATCAACCTGGCTTATACATACCCAGAGTAAGCGGTAAGGAGTCTGTGTTTTCTTCCTCATCTGTGAGATGCCCTAAACCTGTAGTTTTCCCAAGACTTTTAATGTTTAAATTGGAAGGCACCTTGCAGCAAAACATCTTTTTTGTTTGTTTTTAGAAATGAAAACATAAAAGCACTGGCTTCCCAATCTTCTTACCTCTCTCTCCAGCCTAAGATCCAGAATTTATACAGGAATTCGCTGTTTGCTGACTGACAAGGTGAAAGTAGAGGTTTAGAATAGAATAGAATAGAATCAACCAGGTTGGAAGAGACCTCCAAGATCATCCAGTCCAACCTAGCACCCAGCCCTATCCAGTCAACTAGACCATAGCACTAAGTGCCTCATCCAGGCTTTGCGTCAACACCTCCAGGGATGGTGACTCCACCACCTCCCTGGGCAGCCCATTCCAATGCCAATCACTCTCTCTGTGAAGAACTTCCTCCTAACATCCAGCCTACACTTCCCCTGGCACAACTTGAGACTGTGTCCCCTTGTTCTGTTGCTGGTTGTCTGGGAGAAGAGACCAACCCCCACCTGCCTACAACCTCCCTTCAGGTAGTTGTAGACAGCAATGAGGTCAGCCCTGAGCCTCTTCTTCAGGCTAAACAACCCCAGCTCCCTCAGCCTCTCCTCACGGGGTTTGTGTTCCAGGCCCTTCACCAGCCTTGTTGCCCTTACAGAGATCACTTATTGCCCTTAGAGATCACTTCAGTGTCCAGCTGGCAGTGGTGCTTATTCTCATGCCTTCAGCAGTTCTCTTGAGCAAGTATGTCTGCACACAGAGGAATGCAGAGGTCTGAAGTACGCTGTTCTTACCGGCTTAAGCTGAAACTGTTTGTGTTTTGGTGCTGAAAGAGCGAGCGTAAGCTCACTGCTGATGTGCAAGCTATGCAATTAAGTCTTAGTACATTGATAATACTTTCTTAACATGAAACTCTTGGGACTAACAAATCATGATTAGACTTTATTTAGATTTTAATTTTCCCTAACCAACTGGTTTCTGCTGCTCAGAGGTGGGAGCCTGTATGCTAAAGGCTATGTATGACTCACAACTGCTCACACAGCTTACTATCACATTAGTTTTCTCACATTATTTATTCTTATTAATACAGAATAGTGCTGACATTTATTAACACAAGGACATGGGCTTCTAAGTAGATGTAAAAGCCTTGGCCCATGGCTAGATCAAAAAGCATTTGATGTTGCTGTGAACTTCTACATCACAAACCATTTTCACTTGTAAAGACAGCAAGGGTTGGCAGAGGCCAGTGGGATGAGCTTTAATAAAGCTAAGTGCAGGGTTCTGTGCTTCGGCCACAGCAACCCTAAGCAGTGCCACAGACTTGGGAAAGAGTGGCTGGAGAGCAGCCAGGAAGAAAGGGACCGGGGAGAACTGGTAGAGAGTAGGCTGAAGATGAGCCATCAGTGTGCCCAGGTGGCCAGGAGAGCCAGTGGCATCCTGGCCTGGATCAGGAACAGTGTGGCCAGTAGGACAAGGGAGATTATTCTTCCTCTATACTCAACAGTGGTGAGACCACACCTTGAGTACTGTGTCCAGTTCTGGGCTCCTCAATTCATTAGAGATGTGGAGATAATGGAATGTGTCCAGAAAAGGGTGATGAAGCTGGTGGGGTCCTGGAACACAGCCTTGTGAGGAGATACTGAGAGATCTGGGGTTGTTTAACCTGGATAAGAGAGGGCTCGGAGGTGACTTCATTGCTGTCTGCAACTACCTGAAGGGAGGTTGTAGTCAGGTGGTGTGATGGTTTGGGTGTCCCCCACCCCCCCCCAACTTTAGAAACCACCCAGACTAAACTCAGTCGGCTCTGAAAATTTGAATGAAGCTTATATTTACAGCTGGCACAATGCACAAGCAGATATTCACAGTATATACAGTTATAGACAGAAATAGACAAGGTAAAAAGTAATACAGAAACACAACTCCCCTCCCAGAAACCTGAGTCCCCAGGAGGGGCTCTCAACCACCCCNCATTCTAGCTAGCTTCAAACTAGCACAGGTGGGGTTGTTCTCTTCTGCCAGGCACCCAGCAACAGAAGAAGGGGACACAGTCTCAAGTTGTGCCGGGGCAGGTCTAGGCTGGATGTTAGGAGGAAGTTGTTGTCAGAGAGAGTGATTGGCATTGGAATGGGCTGCACAGGGAGGTGGTGGATTTGCTGTTCCTGGAGGTGTTCAAGCAAAGCCTGGATGAGGCACTTAGTGCCACGGTCTAGTTGATTGTCTAGGGCTGGGTGCTAGGTTGGACTGCATGATCTTGGAGGTTTCTTCCAACCTGGTTGATTCCATGATTCAAAGGTTTGTGAGTAGCCTTATAGTTATTGAGTTCCACCTGTATGTAAGCCAGCATAGGATAAGGAGAGATAGTCACTGCTGCAAACATTTGTTGTCTGTGGGATGGCATCAGTGAGACCTGTTTAGTTTCATCTCTGAAATTTTCAGCCTTTTTCAACTTGCAGTTTTAGGTACCAAATTTATATGACAGTTATATTTGCTTCTGGGGCTTTGGATTTTTCTTGCAAGAATTTAGTGGGGAAAAATGTGACTTCGTGTGAAGAAGGAAAAAGGATATTTAACTTTCCATTATATGTCTGCAATGATTTGCTATTTTTGAGTGATGAACGTAACCTAACATGCACACTCCTTTTTGTCCTTTCAGCATCTCTTCTGTGAGAGTGAAGTCTGTCTTGTCTGGCCAGAAATTCTTCTTCTGTTTTTCCCTTTCAGTCTGGCTGCTGTGTTGTGAGATGTGACCTTTCTTCCATAAACCTTCCTCTTAGCTCACCAGCTTGGAGGGCTAAACTAACTGCTCAGCCTCAAAAATCTCAAACAGTTCTGTCAGCTTTCCAGAAGTTGCCATTTTTAGTAGGGTGATTGCTACATGGATGGTGAATGTGGATGATCTTCTAGGTTTTTTCCACTGATACTCCACTACCTGGAGTGTCTTAACAGCCCTCCTGGGTGAGGTAAGCTCTGGTAGAGACTGAACTTGTTTCAGGCAGGTAGCTTTCTCTGAATAGGGCCAACCTCCCAGTGACAGGACAAGGTGGAACAGAGAGGATACAAAGAGAAAGTCCACTTCTTGGTGCACTGTATCTGTTGCAAGTAACCGAAGTTCCAATCTCTCTTTACAAATCTAGGTATATCTTGGTACTCTCAGAGGAAGGGAAGAGTTCAGATACTCCAGAGAGCTTTGGAAATTAACTACTTCATATTGCCTTGCATATAAGCCACTACCCGGTTTAAAGCTTGCTTTAAGAAATTTTGGAGTTACTCAAACTTGGATGGTAGAGATGAGCTTCAGGGGCAGTTGGAAAGAACCTTTAAAGGTCATTCAGTCCAACCCCCCTGCAGTCAGCAGGGCATCTTCAAACAGAGCAGCTTGCTCAAAGCCTTGTCCAGTCTGACCTGGAGTATTTCCAGGGATGGAGCTTCTGCCACCTCTCTGGGCAACTTGTGCAAGTGTTTCACCACCCTCAGGATAAAAAACTTTTTCCTTAGATCTATTCTAAATCTCACCTTTTCTGATTTTAAATCACCACCCCTTATCCTGTCTCAACAGGCCCTGCTAAAATTTTGGCCCCCTCTTCCCTTCAGACCCCCATATTCATAGAATCATAGAATCACAGAATGGTTTAGGTTGGAAGGGACCTCAAGGATCATCCAGCTCCAACCCCCTGCCATAGGCAGGGACACCTCCCACTAGAGCAGCTTGCTCAAGGCCTCATCCAGCCTGACCTTAAACACCTCCAGGGAGGAAGCATCCACAACCTCCCTGGGCAACCTGTGCCAGTGTCTTACCACCCTCACTGTAAAGAACTTCCTCCTAACATCCAGTCTAAATCTCCCCTCTTCCAGCTTAAACCCATTCCCCCTCGTCCTGACATTACCAGACCTTGTCAATAGTCCCTCCCCAGCCTTCCTGTAGGCTCCCTTCAGATACTGGAAAGCCACTCTAAGGTCTCCTCGAAGCCTTCTCTTCTCCAGGCTGCAGAGCCCCAACTCTCTCAGCCTGTCCTCATAGCAGAGCTGCTGCAGCCCTCTGATCATCTTCGTGGCTCTCCTCTGGACCCGCTCCAGCAGTTCCATGTCCTTCTTGTATTGGGGGCTCCAGAACTGCACACAGGACTCCAGGTGGGGTCTGAGGAGAGCAGAGTAAAGGGGGAGAATCCCCTCCCTTGCCCTGCTGGCCACACTGCTCTTGCTGCAGCCCAGCACAGGGTTGCTGTCTGGGCTGCATGTGCACACTGCTGGCTCATGTTGAGCTTCTCGTCGACCCAGACCCCCAGGTCCTTTTCCTCAGGGCAAGAGGAAAATTGTACTGAAAGGCCACAGTAAGGTCTCTTTTCAGCCTTCTTTTCTTTATGCTGAACAATCCCAGCTCTTTCAGCTTGTCCTCATACTTATGGTGTAATTTACTGTGACAGTTTTATAACAGAGCAGGGACCAGAACCCAAGGATGATTTCAAAAGCTCTGTGGCCATCACAGGTGCCACAAACCATACCATTCACTCGTCATTGTGACAGGCTCTACTTAATCTAAAGCCGGATCTATGAGTCTGAGCAAAGCACGGTGCAGATGGCACATGCACTGCTTCTAATACCCACTCCAGCTCGTTTACAGCTAGCTGGTGTCCCTGGATGCTGCTGTATTAAACTGTGTAAAGTCTTCAGAGGCCTTCCACCCACTGCTGTACTTGTAAGTGCAAAGCTCTCTGCATCTGAGCTGCAAGATGCATTTGTAAGGAAGGAATATTCGTCATTAAAGGGATGCCCTTCATAACTTCTTTGTCCTGTGACTTCTCTGCAAGTGTCTTGTTACGTGCTGGGTTTGTCAGCATTTTCACAGTATCACCAAGGTTGGAAGAGACCTCATAGATCATCAAGTCCAACCCTTTACCACAGAGCTCAAGGCTAGACCATGGCACCAAGTGCCACGTCCAATCCTGCCTTGAACAGCTCCAGGGACGGCGACTCCACCACCTCCCTGGGCAGCCCATTCCAGTAGCCAATGACTCTCTCAGTGAAGAACTTTCTCCTCACCTCAAGCCTAAATTTCCCCTGGCGCAGCTTGAGGCTGTGTCCTCTTGTTCTGGTGCTGGCTGCCTGAGAGAAGAGAGCAACCTCCTCCTGGCTACAACCACCCCTCAGGTAGTTGTAGACAGCAATAAGGTCTGCCCTGAGCCTCCTCTTCTCCAGGCTAAACAATCCCAGCTCCCTCAGCCTCTCCTCGTAGGGCTGTGCTCGAGGCCTCTCCCCAGCCTCGTTGCCCTTCTCTGGACACGTTCAAGCATCTCAATGTCCCTCTTAAACTGGGGGGCCCAGAACTGGACACAGTACTCAAGGTGTGGTCTAACCAGTGCAGAGTACAGAGGCAGAATGACCTCCCTGCTCCTGCTGACCACACCATTCCTGATGCAGGCCAGGATGCCACTGGCTCTCTTGGCCACCTGGGCACACTGCTGGCTCATGTTCAGGCGGGTATCAATCAGCACCCCCAGATCCCTTTCTGTCTGGCTGCTCTCCAGGCACTCCGACCCCAGCCTGTAGCTCTGCATGGGGTTGTTGTGGCCAAAGTGCAGCCCCCTGCACTTGGAGCCATTGAATGCCATCCCCTTGGACTCTGCCCATCTGTCCAGGCGGTCAAGGTCCCACTGCAGAGCCCTTCTGCCCTCCAGCCCAGCAACGTCTGCCCCCAGCTTGGTGTCATCTGCAAACTTGCTGATGACTTATTTGCTACATTCCACTGCTGGTTAAGGTGAACCTATGCCTGAATGTCTAATTCTGTACATCATCATAATGCAGCAAATGAAACCATCCTAAATATATACATTTAACAGAATCATAGAATCATAAAATCCAGCCAGGTTGGAAGAGACCTCCAAGCTCATCCAGTCCAACCTAGCACCCAGCCCTCTCCAGTCATCTAGATCATGGCACTAAGTGCCTCATCCAGTCTTTTTTTGAACACCTTAGGACTTTTAATTTTTCTTCACTTTCAGAAAAGTGTTTTCTCTCCTGTAAGGTCAAACATAGCTTCATTATCTCCATATGAAAAAGAATTTGCCTTGGGATTAAAATGTAAGGCTTTCTTAATTTTGACAGAGAATCATAGAATCAACCAAATTGGAAGAGACCTCCAAGATGATCTAACTATAGTATAGTCTAACTATACTAACTATTCTGTTTATATCATAGCTGTATAGAAGAAGTAATGGGTAAGATGATGCCACAGGATTATAGAACTGTTGAGCTGCAAAGAGACTTTAGAGATCAGGAAGTCCGTTTGCCTAGAGCTTGCAATTCATAGGATCATAGGATGTTAGGGCAAGGGACCCAAAGAGGTCATTGAGTCCAACCCCCCTGCTGGAGCAGGACAATGCTGTCTAACAGATCATAGAGGAACACATCCAGACAGGCTTTGAAAATCTCCAGAGAAGGAGAGTCCACGACCTAGCTGGGGAGCCTGTTCCAGTGCTCTGGGACCCTTATAGTCAAGAACCCTTGTGTTGAGGTGGAACCTCTTGTGCTGCAACTTACACCCCTAATTCCACCCTTACAGATGTCACATCAGAACAATAATGGAGGTAGAACTTGGAATGAACTCCTAAAACTATATGGAAGACCTTACTGTGCAAAATAAGATTTATTTGTTTAAAGGGGAAAAAAAAGGGATCCTGGAATGCAGACATGGAGCCTGGAGACCTCTGCTGTGTTTGTGCTTCTGTGAGCTTGGACAAATTGCTTTGCATTTCCCAGCTTCATTTCTCCTGTCAGAGACATGTATGTTTTACTTTCTGTTTGTGAAACACTTTAAAATCTTGAATTAGTGTTATTATGGACTTGCATGATCGTGATGAAAACCCTTTGCCTCCTCACTAATGCTTTCCCAGGGAGAAGGATTAATAGAATATATGTTTTTTTCCCAGCTGCTATTGCTTGATACTCTGCAGCTGCTGAAGGTAGGATTTAACTGATCCTTTCTGTTGTCCAACCATCTACTGGGCAGCTTCAAATTCAGAGTTCCTTTGGGTACATTGTGTCCCTAATTCTGTTAGGATATGATCTGGCAGGAGTTATTTCCTCGTTGGTTTTACTCAGCAGGCTGTAGTTTTAAAGCAGCCTGGAGTACCAGAGCTTTGTAGACTGCTCTATATTGGTATTAGTTGATCTTGATACCAATCAGCTAGAGATTGCAGCATCATGGATGAGGGGAAATGGCCTCAAGTTGTCCCAAGAGAGGTTCAGATTTGATATTAGGAAAAATTTCTTCATGGAAAGGGTTATCAGGCATTGCAACAGGCTGCAAATACCTGACTGGAGGTATTTAAAAGATACCTAGATGTGGTGCTGAGGAGCATGGTTTAGTGGGAGTAGCTTAGCGGTAGTGGAGGGATTGCAAGCCATTGGACTCGATCTCAAAGGTCTTTTCCAAGCCCAACAGTTCTGTGGTTCTGTGGGTGAGTGTCTGACCTATAAGCCTGATAATGGTGGAAAAAGTTTGTTCAGAAAGCAAGCTGCCAGTCTCAGCACTGTCATCTGGTCCTTGAGCACAGCACTGGCAGCAGCATTCCCAAACACCTACTCACCTTCCAGCCCTCTGACATGCAGGGCTGATGGACCTGTACCAGACTGCAGCAGTGACAGTGTACCCAGGTGTCATGTGGCACAGCAGGTGTGCATCTCTTTGCAGAGAGAAGCTCTTGTGGTGCTGCTCTTGTTGTGAATGCAATAAGTGAGTTGAAGTGGGTGCCGTGGAAGGAGGGAAATCATCTGACACAGCCCTGTTGCAGACATGGTTTATCTCAGTGGAGTTAGATCACCATGCTTGGAAGAAACGACTACCCAGTGGATTCTCTGTGCTCAGAAGCAGCCTGATGATGTGCAGCTTTGCATTCCCCATGAATGTTACCAGTGTCCTGGCAAGAATCCCAGGTGCAGAGCTGAGGAAGTGGATGGTAGAAAAGCAGAACTCTTTGGGCTTTTTGTTCCACATTGATCAGTCAGCCTCGCTGTGACTGCACTGTGACAGAGCATCTGTATTCCATGTCTGGAAATGCATCCTGAAGGGTGGCTGCTGAGTGTGGCTGTGTTTCAGTGCAGGCTTTAAAGCTCTGCAGGAGGTGTGCAAGCTAGCTATAGTTTATTTCAGTTAAATACAAAGATGCATGCATCCTGCAGAAGGGCTAAAACAGGGATTCCCCACCTCTAATTTATCATCTTACTGATAGGATTTCTTTTGCTTTTGTCTTTCCTCTCACAGATTTGTGCAGAGATGCCTCCTCCTCTCCCTCCTGTGCTGTTAGCAGTGGCATCTGTCTTCTGAAACACAACAATTTTGCTTTAATTTTCTCTGTTGTCAGGTAGCCATTTTTGCTGTATAGTAGCGGAGGCATCCCCATACTGACATACACCTCGGAAGGATTTATTTTAACGGGAGAGCTCCAGGAAGCAGAATTCTCATCCCGTGGGAGCCTTCCCATATCTGATTTTTGGGTTTTGTTGAGTTAAAGAGTTTGGAGTACCCACCCTAGGGCTGGCAGGCAGCCTGGCAGGAAGCTGGGCAGACTGGCCTGCCGGCCAATCTTACTGCCTTTTATAGAGCATTTTGATGAAACCAGCACATTTCCATACAATCAGTGCTTTGCAGTGTAAAAATTGGTTGTGTTTGTGAGTTGTTTGAGTGTCTCTAGGTTTAAGCTGCAACTTGTGACTTGTGGAAAATTGTTGACTAATTTCATTCATTACCATAAACAATTTTGTGAGGAGGGAGGTATTGTTTCTGTGGAAGAAGGATCCTATTGGGAGGATGCTCTTTGGCCAACGTGAAGGGCTGCCTGATGCATGTTATTGCTCAGATAGGTACCTGAGTTAGCAGACCGGGACCTGATGTTCCCTATCTGCAAATATCACCTAACAGCAACTGTTTCTGATAACATTGCTGCCAGATGCTTTCTGTTTCCTTACCTGGAGGGAAATCCAAACTATGTAGGACCCAGATATCCCACCTTTATTTAGCAGGGCATAGTGTTGAGGTAATAACAGTCACTGGGGAAGTAAAACTTGGAGAAGTGACAAAAGACTTCAGGTGTGGAGGACAGGGTAACTGCTCTCAATCTACACCTCTGTGCTCAGTCAAAACAGCTGTGGTGCTGTTTCACAGTGTCTCCAAGTAGAGCATGGCAGTGCAGCCTGCATTTTGGAAGCAGTCTGCATGGTCTCATTAAATCACAATGGTGCTAAACTGAGTTTAGCACCGTAAGCAGTCCAGTTCAACCTCCTGCTCAAAGTAAGACTGACTTGGAAGTTAAGTCAGGGGCCATTACTGATTGAAAATTTCCAAGAACACAGAGTTGGTAATCTTTCTGTCCCAGACTTGCAGTGTTTTCATAATGAAGATGCTGTTTTCCCCTTGGATCTAACCAAAATTTGCTGTTCTACAACTTGTGACTGTTGCTGCTTGCTCTTTGTGTCTATTTTTGGGCTGTATTTTCTCAGTAGCCTATAGGTAAGCCTCTAGGACTGATGAAGGGCTTTGGCTTCCAAGTTGGATCTAGGAATCTTCCCTGGATCACTTTCTCTCTCTTGGACCGTGGAAGTGCTAGAGGGAAGCTAAACTTTCATTCTCAAGAAACAGTGCTGGTTTTGAACAATGTTGGTGTTTTCTGGACTTCATAGAATCATTGATTTGGTTGGAAAAGACTTTTGAGTATATCCATTATCTAGCTCTGCCAAGCTCAGTGCTGGAATGGCTTGCCCAGGAAGGTGGCGGAGGCCCCATCCCTGGTGGTGTTTAAGACCAGGCTGGATGAGGCTGTGGCCAGCCTGATCTAGGATAGGGTGTCCCTGCCCATGGCAGGGGGGGTGGAACTAGATGATCCTTGTGGTCTCTTCCAACCCTGACTGATTCTATGA
The DNA here is from genome assembly GCA_013400475.1 of Tricholaema leucomelas. Lineage (NCBI taxonomy): Eukaryota > Metazoa > Chordata > Aves > Piciformes > Lybiidae > Tricholaema lacrymosa > Tricholaema leucomelas. The sequence goes on from WAAF01005682.1 coordinate 449,275, forward strand.
AATAATGTCTTGGTTCTTCTTTAGCAACTCCCCTCAAAGCTTTTAACGTGACAGAATCCAACGTCTAGCATTTTTGATGCATCACACTGATGCTGAGTGTGTTTCCCCTCTTAGACTTCAATAAATTAATCTACCTCCTTAGAAGATTCTTTGCATTATGAAGCATTTTGAAGTTGTGAGTTTACAGTGATTCACCTGTTAGAACTTCAGCAAAGGCAATTTGAAGTACAGTCATACTTTGCCTACCTAAGTAGTTGCTGCTTTCTGAGGACACGTGAATGTAACTGATTTTTCAGAAGCATCTCATGTTGTAGTGGCCTTTGTGTCCCTAGAGTGGATCTGATGTTTATGTAGACATCACAAATCTGTGTTACTTCAAATGAGCTACTCAGTCTTGAATAGAACTCCATCCACAAGCTAAGTATATGTTTGAAAATGCAAGAGACTTGAGGTTTTTTATTGGCTGTTGGACCTCCAGTATTCAGACAGTTGCTGTAAGCTTCATCTGTAAACCCCATCAGAAGGGAGCCTAGATGATAACCAAGAGCACCAGTGCAAAGAGAGGAACTTTGCCATTGTGTATAATCAGTTGGAATAGATTTGGTGGTTCTTGTGTACACATAGTGTAACTTCACAGGAACTCCTCTAGACTCAGAGTATGTAAGTTGTTGCATACATAGTTGTGTGTAACTATGTAAGTTATACTTCAAAGGAGGTATAAGCTTACAAGACTTGCATGATGGGGAAGTTTGGCCTTTGTATCCAGAAGCTAAACTGGCTGAGCAAACATGTAATATTGACTTGATCTTTTAGTCTGACTTGGGTCTTAGCAAAACTTACTTTATTTAAACTCATGTTGTACTTAATGTGTTCTCCCTGTGTTCTGCTCCAGTGCTCAAGATGCTTAGGCAACCTAGAGGTTTGGTAACGTGGTTGTTGCTTAAATAAAGCAGCAGTGAGATTCAAGAGTTTACAGCCTGCAGGAGGCAACTCTGCAAACTGGTTTTTCCATACCCAAGAAGCATGAGTCAGATTTTGCAAAGTGAGTCAGATCTGTCCTTAGATTCATTTGAAAACACTGTAATAGATGTATAATTTGAAGCAGTGTTATGCATAGAAATGGCTTATTAAACTAATTCAGTTTGCAGTCTTTCCTCTGAGTAGGAAGGAGGACAGAGTAGACAGAAGTGATGGGAAACCAAGGAAAGAACTACAGATTCCACAGCCCTCGGGGTGGGAACTCCTGCAGCATGGTGGGTATAGTAAGATTGTCTTTAATTCACTGCTCTTGTAGGGGTTTGCCAGAGCCTGGGAGATGGTTCATCTAAGTGCTCATATCTGCTAAACTGTGGTCTTCAGCTTGACAGCATCACTTGAATGCGAGTGAGGGTAGCTGCTGCACTTCCGAAACACTGACAAAGGACTGCCTCTTTTATACTTCGAAGTGTACCTTGGGGATCCAGACAAAAGCCCTCTTGAGCAAGAAGGGCAATATGCTCCTAATACCTTCCTGGAAAGAAATCCCTTTCCCTTTGCTCTGCATTCCTTCCCTTTATTTTCTTCTGGCTGGTGTTCCAATGCATAAAGCTACTGTCAAAGGTCAAATGTGCAGGAGCTGCAACCCTTCACCAGGATGTGACTCTTGCATGTTTTGCTGGCTGTGTCATGCAGAAACACTCCTTTTCCTCTGGAGGAATTACATGACAATTAAACTTGAAGGCACAGTAACCTTCCAAGATTCGTTTTCTTCTCCTCTGTTCCCATGTTTAACCTTCCCATGGAGAAATCTCTCTTTTAATTGTGAATTTTGACCAGGAAACAATTTGATGGCTCCATTCTTAACGGTTGGTCTTCGACTGGCTGCAGTCAACATCCTAATATTGTGCTCAGAGGAGTGACTAATACCTCCTGTCTGGCATACATCTTGAATGAACTAGTAGACAGGCATGCATTTATTTTTCCTATTCCTGTGTGTAGTCAACCCAGAAGGAATTTTTTATATTTTCTGCAGTGTTTAGTGGGGACCCTGAGGAAATAAAGGATGGAATTCAAATACAGCAGCTCAGAGAACATCTTTGCCATTACTTGTGGTACAAAGATGGATTGGCAGCACTAGATTGATGGTTCCCTGACTGCTATGCACCATCCCTTGTAGGTCTCTGGATGCTTTTAATTCCTCCATAACTCAAACCAGTTCTGAGTTGTCTTCACTCTAAGTGAAGAATGTCATGTTTTTACAAACCTATTCTTTCTAGGTCATTCAGATCTCCATTTTGATGTACAAGATGATTGTAGAAGACTAAGATTCAGGAGTCCAGCAGCAATCATACTAATTGTGTGTGTGTTTTTCCTCTACTTCAATTTCTGTCAGTTTGTGAAGCACCCAGTACTTGGAAGGTACCTGCTGGAGGAGAGGAGGCTGAGGGCAGACCTCACTACTGTCTACAACTACTTGAAGGGAGGTTGTAGCCAGGTGGGGTTGGTCTCTTCTCCCAGGCAACCAGCAACAGGACGAGGGGACACAGTCTCAAGTTGTGCTGGGGGAGGTCTAGGCTGGATGTTAGGAGGAAGTTCTTCACAGAGAGAGTGATTGGCATTGGAATGGGCTGCCCAGGGAGGTGGTGGAGTCAGTGTCCCTGGAGGTGTTCAAGAAAAGACTGGATGAGGCATTTAGTGCTGTGGTCTGGTTGACTGGATAGGGCTGGGTGCTAGGTTGGACTGGATGATCTTGGAGGTCTCTTCCAACCTGGTTGATTCTATGATTCTAAGGTGCTGAACGTCAGAAAAACCAACACAAAGCCCAAACAGATCACCAAATGTTTTTAATAAGCCACATGTATTGAGGTACAACTCCACAACTACCTAAAAGGAGGATCTAGTGAGGCTGGAGCTGGTCTCTTCTCTGGAATCATTAATGATAGGACAAGAGGAAATGGCCTCAAGTTGTGTCAGGGGAGGTTTAGGTTGGATGTTGGGAGGAAATTCTTTCCTGAGCGGGTGGTGAGGCACTGGAACAGGCTGCCCAGGGAGGTGGTGGAGTCACCATCCCTGGAGGTGTTTAAAAGGAGAGTGGATGTGGCTCTTGAGCCTCTGGTGTAATGATGAAGGATGCTGGGATGAAGGTTGGACTGGCTGATTCTGGTGGTCCTTTCCAACCATAGCACTTCATAGTGATTAGATGTTGTGCTGAGAGATTTGGTTTAGTCAAAAACTTGTCAGTGTGAAACTAAGGCTTTGACTCAATGATCTTGAAGGGCTTTTCCAATCTAAGAAGTTCTGTGATTCTGTATTTGCAGAATCAGGTGGCTCATGTGAAAGTACTGCTATGTTTGTTCCATGATCTAGTGATGCTTGGGGACAGCCCGAAGCACAGCTCAGTGCATTTCCAGCAAGTGTTCCTGATTGTTGCTAGTAACACACAGTGTTGCATGGAGATAGGTCATGCTTCTTATCTGCAGACATGTTCTTGAGGGACATGGCATCTTTGCATACAAGTTGAATTCTCCAGAAGTGCTTTGCTGGTTTTACTCCTGAAGTTTTTACTCTTTCTTCTCCTTTTCTCTTTAGTGCCTCGCTCAAATTCTCCCTCTGCAAGTATGTGACTCCATTACCCTTCATCTCCTATTTGCCAGTAACTTCTGAGAAAATTAGCAAGAAGTTGAGAGCAACAGGTTAGAGATTTTTTTTTTTTTTTCATGCTAAGATCTCTTTTTGGGAAACTGCACTGCAGTTGGAGAAAGTAGCTTTTGCCTGAGGGAATTCAGAAGTCTGCTTCACTGTTACGCTGACCTGCAAAGCTGTTTCTGTCTCTGATGTTCATGTAAATTTTTGTTTCTAAGGATTTTAACAAGATTCACCGTCAACAGTTGCCTCTTTCTGACAGCTGCTTAAGAATATAGTTTAAAGCAAGACTGATTTTTATTTTTTTTTCCCTCTGCACCTGTAACTGAGTAGGATAAACTCAATCCCGATAGCAGCGAACTCATAGAATCACTCAGGATTGGAAGAGGCCACAAGGATCATCTAGTTCCAATCCCCCTGCCATGGGCAGGGACACCCTACCCTAGATCAAGCTGGCCACAGCCTCATCCAGCCTGGCCTTAAACACCACCAAGGATGGGGCCCTCAGCCACCTCCCTGGGCAACCCATTCCAGGCTCTCACCACTCTCATGGTGACAGCTTCTTTATGTCCACTCTGAATCTTCCCACCTCAAGCTTTGCTGCATTCCCCCTAGTCCACTCACCAGTAACCTGGTCACTGCTGTATGAAGGCTCCCCACCTCCGGGAGGTGTTTTGTGTGCACGAATGCTGTATCCTATTCACTCTGTGTGGTGCAGGATGCTGGAGTTACTCCAGTGAAGAGCTGTAATCAGCCCTCACTTTTGTTCAGGATTTCTCAAACAGAACCACTTCCTGGACAGTGTGGTAAACAGTTACCTTTTCTTTTAATTTATCTTGTTTTGAATCTTTCTTGGGCTTGCTGCCACACTTCTGGAGACAAATCTGACTGTTTTGAATTAAAAGAAAATGCTTTGAGGATCTAGTATTTAAAAGCTATCAAAAACTACTTGCTGGAATGCCAGCCATACTTTCAACCTGAGGGTCCTGGTGGATAACAAGTTAACCATGGCACAGCAATGTGCCCTGGTGGCCAAGAAGGCCAATAGGATCTGGGGATGTATTATGAAGAGTGTGTCCAGCAGATCAAGGGAGGTTCTCCTCCCCCTCTACTCTGCCCTCCTTGGACCTTGTCTTGAATACTGCAATCAGTTTTGGGCTCCCCAGTTTAAGAGGGACAGGGATCTGCTGCAGAGGGTCCAGCAAAGGGCTATGAGGATGACTAAGGGACTGAAGTGCATGGCTTATGAGGAGAGGCTGAGGGACCTGGGGCTGTTTAGTCTGGAGAAGAGAAGACTGAGAGGGGATTTGATAAATGTTTATAAGTATCTGAAGGCTGCCCAGGAGGTGGGGGACAGGCTCTGCTCGCTGCTCCCTGGGATAGGACAAGGAGCAATGGGTGTCAGTTGCAGCACAAGAAGTTCCTCCTCACACAAGGGGGAATTTCTTTACTGTAAGGGTCCCAGAGCACCGGAACAGGCTCCCCAGAGAGGTTGTGGAGTCTCCTCTGGAGCCTTTCAAGGCCTGTCTGGATGTGTTCCTCTGTGGTCTGTGTTAGATATCATTGTCCTGCTCCGGCAGGGGGGTTGGACTCGATGATCTCCTTGGGTCCCTTCCAACCCCTACCATCCTGTGCTGCTGTGAACTACATACTATGTTGCTCAGCTGTTGCTGTGAAGTATGCCCCATGTTCTCTTCAACCTGTACCTTACTGTTGAGGCAACACAAAGAATTCTGCAGCAATTGTTTTTTTACCATTCTGTCACTACTCTTTAGGTGATGCCAGTCCTAATTGGATCTGTGTGTCGTTTTTAACCATACCAATACAGTGAAGTACCACAGAAAGACTCATAGAGTCATTTAGGTTGAAAAAGACCTTTAAGGTCACCAAGTCCAACTGTTAACCCAGCATTGCCAAGTCACCACTAAACCATGTCCCTCAGCACTACATCTACATGTCTTTTAAATCCCTCTAAAGATGGAGACTCCAGCACTTCCCTGAGAAGCCTGGTCCAGGGCTTGACAACAGTTTGAGGGAAGAGATTTTTCCTAATACCCAACCTAAACCTCCCCTGATGCATGAAGCAGTTTCCTCTCATCTTGTCACTTGCTGCTTGGGAAAACAACCCCAATATCCACCTCGTTTACAGCCTCCCTTCCTGTAGCTGTAGAGAATGAGAAGGACTGCTCTGAACTTCCTTTTTTCCACACTGAAGTTCTCCAGTTCCTTCATCTGCTTCTCAGAGGACTTGTTCTCTTGATAGTATGACAAAACCTCATGTATGAAAATGTACCCAGTTGATTTGTAGCTTGCTGCTACAATATGTGAGATGCAGATGAGGATTCTGACTGTAGCCTAGTAAAATGAATTATCATCATGGTTCCATTGTCTGCACACTATGTTTTACCCAGTCTTTGTCAAAAGGGAGTAGAGGCTTTCAGTATTTAAAAGAGGGCATCATATTAAAAATGAGTCTGTGCCACTTTTTTTTCCTCTCTTCCATTTTTAGGTCAGATGATTCAGGTTTTCCTCAATGCTTTTAACCTTTTGCCATCTGAGTGAGCTCCTCAAGGGACAGCAGTGCTGAAAAAAATGCCAGCCCTGCTAGAACGGTTCTGTTTCACTGTCTTTAGTAGTGCTTGCTCTTAGTTTCTTCTCCCTTTATTGCTTTCCAGTTTTCCTTAGCACTCAGGTAAGCATCATAGTAAAAAAATTTCTTTTAAGGTTTGCTTTTTCACCTCTTACACTTTTTGCCTGTTGGTATGAAAGTCCACAGATGAAATAGAGGCATATAGCTCATCTAGTCTACCAGCTTTTGGTGGAAATACAGACTGACTTGCTGGCAGCAGAGCATTACAGGTTCTCACTCCAGCAAAAACTTCTGAGCATTGCTGGATGTTACATCCTCATCTTTTGTTCCTCAAATAACAAAGTGAATGTACTCGTTCAGTGACTTCTTTTATGCAATGCAAGAGAGAGTTCTCGGTGCACTTAGGGCATCTAAGTTTTTGCAGTGGGTTTTAAAACGTGCACAGGAGTGTGTAAGTGCACAAGAAATGTGTGGTTCAGCAATGGGTGGCTGGATTGTTTGGAGGGGAGAGGTGGCAGAAAGGTGTTTTTAGAACGCTATACAAATGGATTGTGTGGTTCTTCTCCGGTGCAGAAATCCTACACTGAACAGACCTGAAACACTTGCAGCTAAATTCTGGGTTATTTTTTTTTTGAAGTGGCTTTGTGTCTTTCTGGAGACCAAATGTTGTAGTCTGTTATGAACGGAATGAATCTCAGAGGCAACAGAATTCTAAGCGATCTGCGTGGATGTAAATGGAAGCTGAATTTGGCCCTTCTTTTTTTCTGTGCTTTTTAGCCATGTGATAATCTTTTCCATAAATCATGCACTTGAGAGGTTTTCTTGCTTCCTGCTTTTGCCAATCAGATCGTATAAAATGCAGATGAACCAAGCTTCTGGCTTACTAAGCAGAACCCCCCCCTCTAAATCCCCCTTTGTTGCACCAGCCTTGTTTCCCTCATTTGAAAACAAGACAGAAAAAATGACAAACTTTGACTAATACAGTGGAGTTTTTTTCGGTCTCCTCCCTTTCTTATTCTGACCTGTACTTTGCTTTCGTTCTAAAGTGAACTTAGAAATTACCCTGTGGGAGTGGTGAAACTGCAGCAGGGAAACAAAAACTGTTTGGATCCATCTGAAAGCTGTTCAGTCGCTTGCTCTTCTTTTTTATTAACGGCTGGAAGCATGCAGCTTGTCTTGTTCTGACTGTGTGTCCTTCAGCAGGAGCAGAGGTAATTCTTTCTGTGTCCCTTTCCTTTTTAATAGTACTTTAATTTGATCAGAGGAGAGCTTTATATTTTTATCACAGTCTATTATTTTAACTCCTGTAAGTGTGTGTCCTGCTGCCTGCTGGACGTGTTTCTACCCATCTCAAGCTCGTTTTCTAGTAACAACTCTTTTTCTTTTGAGGAGTGGGGGTTTAGATTCAGATCTGTGTTACACAGGTCAAAATCACAACTCTCTCCAGGAGGTTGCAAACCTGCTTCCAGTTTACATCAGGATATGCACAGCTAAAATTTAGTCTAGAATAGGGTTTTGTGTTAGTCATCCTCATAGACCAAGGTGTTCCTCTCTCTGTGCCACTGGTCTCATGGCTTTGTGCTGGGGAAAGTACGTCGCTGTTAAATGGTGAGCAAGTTCTTGTTGCTGTTTTCTTGAGCGGGATAAGGTATTTTTAGTAAGTCCTTTCAGAAGTGTAGGACTTCCTGATACTTCTTGTTGTTAATTTGCTGAAAACTGAAAATACAGGATTGGCAGCATTTAATTCTGAGAGGATGGTTCTCACAGCACGTAAAAAGCGTTGCTGGTCCCTGGCTGCAGCACAGGTTCTCGCAGTTCTGAGACGGTGAAGGAGAAGTTTTGTTTGGCTGATAGCTGAAGCACTGCTGTTAAAAATACCTCTTAAACATAAAGTTATCTTAGGTCTTTAATGCCTTTATGAGTTTTATTTCATGGGGGGAGGAAGGAAGGAGGAAAGGAAATCCTCTAGGTTTTGCTAATATTACCTTAGATAGCTGCTTCTGGAACTCTTCCAGAAACCTCCTATTAGATGTGTTTCTGTTTTCCTTAGGTGAGATACTTCCAGAACATTAATTCTTTAATTAGATAAACATTAATTCTTTAGCTAGATAAAATAATAAATCATTAATTCATGAATTAGATGTGTTTCTGTTTTCCTTAGGTGAGATACTTCCAGAACATTAATTCTAGCGAGGCTTTACTCTGCTTGCTTGAGCAGTGCCTACAGACAGTCTGTTGGTGTCTGCAAGGGGCAAGAGGTGGCTTTGTGGGAAAGGGCAAGGTAGTGACTCTTTTTAAAGAGACACCAGGAGAGAAAGATGAGATCCTCTGGTTATATGTCCTGGTTTTAAAAAGGTGCTTAATGATGTATATAAGTGTGAATTCTAATACTTGCATTGATATTTTTATTGTTGTAGGGTAGATGGAAAATGCAGATATTTTTCTTTCTTTTTTTCTGAAGGGCTCAGTGAAAGCTATGTCAATCAGGTCTTGAGGACATTCAAGAACAGCTGTATTGAGCAGGGAAAATTTACATCAGAACCTCTAAGTTAATATTATAGTTCTCTGCTTGTGATCTTGAGCATGTCATCACATCCTTTCCATCTGGAAAAATGAGGATTAATAACACCTACTTCTCTCTTTTCACACTATCTGAATAAAATTTAGTTCATTTGTCATTCCTGTTGTAATGAAGATACTCTATAGGAACTGAGAATTGCTACAGCTAGGAACTTTTCCAAGAGACTGTAAAGATTTGATAAACAATACATGATTAGTTATAATTAATGATTTGACCATATTCCTATAGCAGCTTATGCCAGTTACTCTGGTTGCTTTTTTGAGTTGCAAGCCAAATAAAGCCTAAAACTATGTTGGCTGATGAAGAATAACAGTTTAGATGCAAGGCCATTACCATCAGCTAAACAAGTTTCTTTTCACAGGTCAATATTGTGCAGTAATGCATTACTCTTGTACTGGAATGTGCCCAGAGAAGGGCAGCAAAGCTGGTGAGAGGCCTGAAACACATCTCTGTGAGGAGAGGCTGAGCGAGCTGGGGTTGTTTAGCCTGGAGAAAAGGAGGCTCAGGGGTGACCTTGTTACTGTCTGCAACTACCTGAAGGGAGGCTGTAGCCAGGTGGGAGTTGGCCTCTTCTTCCAGGCAACCAGCAACAGAACAAGGGGACACGGGCCACACCTTGAGTACTGTGTCCAGTTCTGGGCTCCGCAATTCAAGAGAAATGTTGAGGTGAGGAACGTGTCCAGAGAAGGGCAACAAAGCTGGTAAAAGGCCTGGAACACAAACCCTATGAGAAGAGGTTGAGGGAGATGGGGGTGTTTAGCTTGGGGGAGACTCAGGGCAGACCTCATTGCTGTCTACAACTACCTGAAGGGAGGCTGTGGCCAGGTGGTGTTGGTTTCTTCTGCCAGACAACCAGCAACAGAACAAGGGGACACAGCCTCAAGTTGTGCCAAGGGAGGTCCAGGCTGGATGTTAGAAGGAAGTTCTTCACAGAGAGAGTGATTGGCATTGGAATGGGCTGCCCAGGGAGGTGGTGGAGTCGCCATCCATGGAGGTGTTGAAGAAAAGCCTGGCTGAGGCACTTAGTGCCATGGTCTAGTTGATTGTCTAGGGCTGGGTGATAAGTTGGACTGGATGATGTTGAAAGTCTCTTCCAACCTGGTTGATTCTATGATAAAGTTGAAAAACTCACTTAAATGAGCAGCCAGTTGTCCATCATCAGTAGAACTCATGACACCTTCAGTGACCAACTTGATGAAAAGAACCTCAACAAATGGATTTGCTACTTAATCAGTTGTGTTCAGTGATTAACTACATATGTGTGTGTATATATATACTTAAATACATATATATGTGTTTCTTTTTTGTTACACATTTTTAGTGAGTATTCCTTTGATCTTAGGAGATAGCTATTTAATGGCTGAATTTCAACTTCTTTGCTCTAAGGTTGTGAATGTGCTAATAAGCTAAGTAGAGGTGCAGGATACTGTGGCTGAGCAAGGTCATGTTGTCTGTTCTGACTGGGTTTTTGGTTGGGATTTTTTTTTTAAGTAGTAAGACAGTGAACTGTTTCTGATGTATTTGTTATTGTCACCATTCAGTTCCCAAATGGTCCAGGAAAGGATTATCCTTATATGTTCCCAAAAAGCGGACATGAGAAGCGCAGAGTTCTTCAGTCTTTTTACCCTGGCTTGCTAAGTCATGCCCGGTATGTGCTTTGTGAGCCTGCTGTCAGTAAAATGAGGTCAAGATTTGGAATTGTTCACAGAATCCAAAGTTCTTTAGTGCTTCTAAACCCCTGTGAAAACATGAGATGGAAACTTCTGTAAAAATTAGTGCCAGTTTCCTAGGCCAGCTTTTGTATCTGAACTAGAATTCTGCAGTAATGAGGGTGCACACAGATGCAGTTGAAGAACCTACCTCTTTTTTCTTCAGCTTTGTCTTTAACCACAGCATACATCAAAGTATTACCAACAGACTGAGTGAAGGAATTTATATTTGGAGAGCATTATCCATAGATGACTTCATGTTTGTTCCAGTCTTCCTTATTTTCAGGTTCTGAGACGCTTTTGGTCAGTTTTTCCGTTCACATCCCTGCTTTGAATCAATTCTGTTTTGGAAAAAAGGAAAATTATTTTGAATTCTTTAATGAAAACTTCCCAAATTTGCCACCAGCTTTAACAAAACTCTATTGCTAAAGCCTTTTCTTCCTAAACTGTGAAACCCAGCAAATGAATATAAATAGAAGCTGGCATGTTTCTTCTTGTGCAGTTTTATTGGTGTGCATGTTTGTTCATTTGTCTGTTAACTTGTAGAATTCCATGATCTTACAAAGTGGTTTGTGGTTGAGTTTGAATTGGTGAGACTTTCTGCATTTTAACCATTACTGACATTTTAATGCAGTAGAAACAATGCAGCAGATGAGCCACAGGACTTTCTTTTAACTAGCCTTCTGATGTTACCCTGCCTCATATCGCTACCTTTAGGAGATCTTAAAGCTTGTTGGTGGGTTAAGGAAGCATTTCAGAGGCCACAGTCATTGAATTTACATGCCCAGTCTTCAAAAGCAAATGATGTGACAGATACTTCCCAAAAGGTACTCTGGGATGCAGTAGGAAGACTATGGCCAGGAGAGTTTGGACTAGATGATCTGCAGAGGTCCCTTCCAACCTGTACCGTTCTGTGGTTCTGTCTGTATTTCATAACTCTGGCTCCAGCACTTGCTGATTTCTATGCTTATTATATGAACCACTGCTTTCAGGAGTTCATAGAATCAACCAGGTTGGAAGAGACCTCCAAGATCACCCAGTCTGACCTATCACCAAGCCCTATCCAGTCAACTAGACTATGGCACTAAGTGCCTTAGCCAACCTTTTCTTGAACATCTCGAAGGATGGTGACTCCACCACCTCCCTGGGCAGCCCATTCCAATGCCAATCACTCTCTCTGCCAACAACTTCCTCCTAACATCCAGCCTAGAACTCTGGCACAACTTGAGACTGTGTCTCCTTGTTCTGTTGCTGCTTGCCTGACAGAAGAGACCAACCTCTACCTGATTACAACCTCCCTTCAGGTAGTTGTAGATAGCAATAAGGTCACCCCTGAGCCTCCTCTTCTCCAGGCTGCACACCCCCAGCTCCCTCAGCCTCTCCTCACAGGGCTGTGTTCCAGGCCCCTCTCCAGCTTCATCACCCTTCTCTGGACACGTTCCAATATCTCAACATCTCTCTTGAATTGAGGAGCCCAGAACTGGACACAGGACTCAAGGTGTGGCCTGAGTAATGCTGAGTACAGGGGAAGAATAACCTCCCTTGTCCCCTGATCCAGGTTAGGATGCCATTGGCTCTTTTGGCCAGCTGGGCACACTGCTGGCTCATCTTCAGCTACTGTCTACCAGTACCCTTCGGTCCCTCTCTGCTTGCCTACTCTCCAGGTACTCTGTCCCCAGCCTGTAGCGCTGCCTGGGATTGTTGTGGCCAAAGTGTAGAACCCTTCACTTGGCCGTGTTAAATCTCATCCCATTGGACTCTGCTCACCCATCCTGCCTGTCATGGTCCCTCTGCAGGACTTTTCCTACCCACCAACAGATCCACACCTGCTCCTAGCTTGGTGTCATCTGTAAACTTACTGGTGCTAGATTCAATCCCCTGGTCCAGATCATCAATAAAGATATTGAACAGGACTGGGCCAAGCACTGATCCTTGGGGAGCACCACTAATGACTGGTTGCCAACTGGATGTGGCACCATTCACCACCACTCTCTGGTCTTGGCCCTCCAGCCAACTGGGCCGCTCTGACCCATATCAGAGTGAATCTGTCCAAGCCATGAGCTGCCAGTTTAGCCAGGAACTTGTTGTGGCAGACAGTGTCAAAGGCTGTGCTGAAGTCCAGGTAGACTACATCCACAGCCTGCCCCACACTCACCAGGCAGGTAACCTGATTATAAAAGGAGATCAGGTTGGTCAGGCAAGACCTGCCTTTCCCAAAACCACACTGGCTGGATCTGATCCCTTGGCCACCCTGTCGGTGCTTTGTGATGGTACTCAAGATGACCTGTTCCATGCCCTTGCCTGGCACTGAGGTCAGGCTGACAGGTTTGGGCTGTAGGGAGCATTAAAGATCTTCTAGCTCCAGCTCCCCTTCTTGAGCTTGTCTGGAGTCTCCTTGCCCATGGTTGCTTAACTGGCTTTGAACTCTTCCGGGGTTGGAGCATCCCAGTCTCTGGGTAACCTGCTCAAGAGTGTCTGATCACCCTCACTGTAAAGAATATTTTTCTGATGTCTAAGCCAAGCTTATTTCAGTTTAAAGCCATTATTCCTCATTCTGTCACAGCCTTTATAGCTATCCTGTAGGCCCTCTTCAGATATTAGAAGGCTGCTGTAAGATCTCCTTGGAGCCTTCTCCAGACTGAACATCCCACATACTCTGTCTCCATAGGAGAGATGCTCCAAGCCCTCTGATCCTCTTTGTGGTCCGTCTCTGAACTTGTTCTAACCGTGCCTTGTTGTTACTGTGTTGGAGACTCAAGGGCTGACCCCTCACAATATGTAACCATGCAACTGCAGGTTTTTCATGCTTTGTATTAAAATCAGGGCAAGTTTTGACTGGTGTCCCAAGCGTGGGATTGAGCAGCAAAATGTTGACCCGTGAGTGCTGGAACACTGATTTGAACACGGTGGCGTATCCTCAGCTGTATTTTCCTTTTCAAAGCAGAGCTGCTTGCTGTACACACTGTAACAACAATACCTCCCTGAAGCAAAAGGTCACATTGATCTATAATGGAGTTCACTGGTACCAAGATTTCTCTTCAGGTCAATAACAAAGTGAAACAACCCTTCCAGCGTTTGCTTTCCCTACCAGTGGTGCCAGCAGAGGAGCTGGGAACGGCCTCCTGGAGTTTTCAGGGAAACTTATTGTTCACATAAACCCTGAGAAGGAATTTCCCTTCCTTCTTGGCCTGCTAGGTATGCAGTGAACCATACAGTTTGCTTTAGCTACATACCATCTGTATTTTCTTTCTGTTTTGTTTACCAGCTTTCCACCTATCTGTGTACCTCTTTATAGTGTGTCGCTTGTGCGTTCCACCAGCCTGCATTTTCTGTTCCATGTTGTGCAAGTTCTTGCTTATTATTAGCAGAGCTGGGCTTGGAAAAAAAAAATGGTAGAAATTTCACCTGTATTGTGTCTTCAGGAGAATGGGCATTGAGCACTTTGATTGTTTCAAGGCTGCTGCTGTTTGTCTGGCATGTCTGATTCTGTACTTTGTACTTGTGTAGGTAGCAACATGTGCTAGGACCTGCAGTCCTTGGAGTGCTTTGCTCTTGTGAGGATGAAAGTAGTTTCTTTCTTCTAACTTCTGTTGGCTTTTTTTTTCCCTCCCCACTTCTTTGAATGGCCAATTTCTTGCTTCCTGGAAGAATGTGGTGTTTTTTTGCCTGTTGAACACTGCTGTTCCTCTGAAGATGTAAAGCTGATATATACTGTAAGGATAACTCTAGGCCCCAGGACACCAGTAGGACTTTACTGCTGCTTGGACTGAAGCAGTCTGGTGTGAGTAGTCAGGTCTGTGACGTCTGTAAGCAGGTGGTGACTTTACTGTGGCCAAATACCAGAGCAGTGATATTGACTCTGGACTAAACAACCCTAATGTTGGAGGCATTGTAAAGAGCTTGTGCAGAGACACGTGAACTGCTCTGCACAAACCCTCCAGCCTGAAGTGCTGGGTCAGAGGAACTTGACCATGTTGCTTTGGGACCCAAACTGGATCTGTGCTTTTCTGCAGTGCCACAGCCAAGCTAATAAAACCACCCAAAGATGCCAGGAGCTAACTTCTCAAAGAGTAGTATTGTTATTGATGGTTTTTCATTAACTAGGCTATCCCAGCTTCCTGTTACCAGATGTACTGTGGTATATTTTATCAGAGTTCCTTTCTCCTGCTTCATGGTCTACAACTTTGACTGGCTTTTCTTCAGAGATAACATTTAAGCTGTGTGTTCAGTATCACTCCCAATCCAAATGGGTTATTTTGGGAGACAAGCCGTTAGTGCCAATTGCAGCTGCAATCTCAGTCACCATATTAACGTCTTCAAAGCTAGTTGAGATTGAACAATTGGTTTATGCTCAGTGAGCAAAATTTCCTTTTTCTGTGTGTAATTTGCATCCAACAGCAACGTGGTGATAGGCCTAGATGACCACATTTAGTAAAACAGCCTCCAACCAAGGATTCTTGCTGTTAGGTAAATCAAAACATGTTATTCAGAGAGTGACTCATGGAAAACCAAGTGAAAGTTTTATAATTGGATCCTCTGCAAATGCTAAGTAGCACATCACAATAAAATGGTTCAAGTCTCCTTATATAAATTGTTTGTATGCTGCTAATCCTTTTTTACAAAGAAAAGAAGATTCAGTGGGCTTTTCAGCACTGAAAACCTATGTAATCTTTCAGTTACGTATGGGTTTGGCTTCCATGGTTTGGCTGAATTTGGATCTACTGCCTGGTTTTAAAATCTGAAGGTCGTACCTGAACCCAGCTGGAGGTTTCTCAGGCAGAATAGATCTTGTGCCTTCTGTTACAGCTGCAGAGCAATCTGGATTTCATTGAATCTGTCAGGAAAGGAGATTACACAACGCATTTTGATGTCAATCCTTTCTGAGTGAAATTTTGTCCTTCCTTATAGAGTGCGATACTTTTGTCCCCAAAATGAGCCTTTATTCTTTCATTTGCACACCTGAGTCCTGAATCTTTATTCTTGGATACTGTCACGTCAAAACCTGTGAGAAAACTTCTGTAATCTTAACCTTTACTTACTGTGGAGAAGGACTGACATCCTGCATGCTACAGGACTGGTGGAGAGTTGTGGATGAGATGGTCAGTAGGCTCTCTGTAGTGGGAATGAAATCTCTGGTCTCAGTTTAGCCAAATAATTTAAGATCTGTCTCCTTTCATAGAATCAGCCAGGTTGGAAGAGACCTCCAACATCATCCAGTCCAGCCTATCACCCAGCCCTAGCCAGTCAACCAGATCATGACACTAAGTGCCTCATCCAGACTTTGCCTGAACACCTCCAGGGACGGTGACTCCACCACCTCTCTGGGCAGCCCATTCCAATGCCAATCACTCTTTCTGCCAACAACTTCCTCCCAACATCCAGCCTAGACCTCCTCCAGCACAACTTGAGACTGTGTCCCCTTTTTCTGTTGCTGGTTGCCTGGCAGAAGAGACCAACCCCCACCTAGCTACAGCCTGCGTTTAGGTAGCTGTAGACTACCTGAATGTAGAGTAAACTGTGAAAGAGGACTACTTTCCAAAGACTTGACAGCTTCAGAAGACATAAAGCAGTTTAATGGAGTTACATGTATAATGTGGTAACCTTTAACAGGTTTGCTTGTACATGTGTGGGCTGGAGGAGGCTGAAGTAGATGCTAAAGTGAAGTTGGGTGAAAGCAGAGTTGGGGCTGACCAAAATTCTTCACTTTGACTCTGGGGAATATCATGATTTGCTAAGAGCAGTGTGGTTAGGAGGAAGTACACAGTCAAATTTTCCCTCATACTTAAAATACTCATATGTGGATAATAAAGAAAGAACACACTGCCTTTTTTGAGTGACCTTTCTTTGGTAGTACTTGTCTGGTTGCTTTTTGTCCTTACTCTTTTCAAAGAGGAATGCACAAGGAAGTGAATAAAGTGCCACTGATTGTGGCTGAGTGAATTTGCTTATAAACACATGAGCAGAAAGGGTACTACAAAATAGAGCAATGGGAGTTTTCAGATCTCAAGATGAAAATAATTTCAGAGAAGTGTAGACAAGTTTGAAGCAATACCAGTAGAAATGAAAGATGGTAGATTTCTTTACTGCCACTCAATTCTGTACTTTTTGGCAGCAGGAAACTATTTTGTTTTTTCTTTTATTAGACCCAAAAAAACATGAGCAAACCTGCATGGATTTTTATAGCGTGATACTTGCAACATAGGTTCATAGAACAATTTAGGTTGGATGGGACTTCAGAAAGTCTCCAGTCCAACCTCTTACTCAGAGTGGGATCAGCTATCTCCAGCATTTACCTGGTCACATTGCTGGAAATAAGATTTTTTGATTTCTTTGTGCTGGTGCTTATTTAGTCTCTGTAGTGGAAAATATGCCTTGGCAGAAGGAAAGTCACCAGTCAGTGCTATGAGAATTGTTCAGTCACACTTACTAAAACTAATGAATGCTTCCCAAGAGTAGGTGTAATGGAGGTAAAGAGAATAAATAGAAGGTCAGACACACCAAAAATGAACTTATTTTAACTGATTGTGGAAGGGTTTGGGTTGGAAGAGACCGGTAAAGGTCACTTAGTCCAACCCCCTGCAGTCAGCAGGGACACCTTCAACTAGAGCAGATTGCTCAGAGCCCCAGAAAACCTGACCTGAAATGTTTCCAGGGATGGGACATCCACCTCTCTAGGCAACCTGTGCCAGTATTTAATCACCTTCATCATACAAGGTGTCTTTCTTGGATCTAGTCTAAACCTCCCCTCTTCTAGTTTAAAACCATCCCCCCTTGTCTTCACAGTATCACCAAGGTTGGAAGAGACCTCATAATCTTGTCACAACAGACCTTGCTCTTTAAAAAGTCTTGTCCCATTTTTGTTACAAGCCCTTTCAGCTACTGAAAGACTGCATCCCTGTGTTGATATTTATCCTTTAAAATGTTACTTTACCTGGTGAGTTATTTCAGTATCATGACCCCTCCCTGAGTCTGATCACAAGCTCAACAGTAAGTTCACTGCAACTCATGGAGCCTGATGGTGTGAAACTGCTGGGATTTGAATCACCGTTTTCAGCTTGCTGTATCTTCTGCCCACATCAGTGGGTATCATTAATGACCCTTGGTGAAAAAAAAATACATTCAAATGCATTTTTAATGCTCTCTTTTTTAAAACCTTTAATGTGATGATGATGCTGCAGAGTAGTCTGTCTGGGCAGGATTGTGTGTTCTCCTGTGAGCTGGTGTCTCCGGGACAGCTTTGTTTTCTGTCACTGCCCTCTTCCGGACAGACTGCAGCTCATCTGGTCATATCTTTAGTTCTATCTTCCCTTCAGCAATAGATCACAAAAGATAATGAATCTTCACCATCCTCTTAACCAGGCCCAAGTCCATTCTACCTTTGCCCCGTCTTTATTATTGTCCCGTGTTTGGACCCTCTAGGAGGACAGGATTTGAGCAGTTGGATGGCTGCTAACTGTGTGCCAGAGTTGAGCAGAGGTGGGAGAGTGTGAAGGCCAGGAGAGAGAACGTGTGTCTTTCCTCCTTCTCAGCAGTGGTGTGTTTAGTGCTGGGCTCAACTGGACTGCACTAGAAGCATTACAGATCTGGTAAGTCATAGTATCATAGTAGTATCATAGTATCACCAAGGTTGGAAGAGACCTCACAGATCATCAAGTCCAACCCTTCACCACAGAGCTCAAGGCTAGACCATGGCACCAAGTGCCACGTCCAATCCTGCCTTGAACAGCTCCAGGGACGGTGACTCCACCACCTCCCTGGGCAGCCCATTCCAGTAGCCAATGACTCTCTCAGTGAAGAACTTTCTCCTCACCTCGAGCCTAAACTTCTCCTGGCACAGCCTGAGGCTGTGTCGTCTCATTCTGGTGCTGGCCACCTGAGAGAAGAGAGCAACCTCCTCCTGGCCACAACCACCCCTCAGGTAGTTGTAGGCAGCAATAAGGTCACCCCTGAGCCTCCTCTTCTCCAGGCTAATTTAGGCATGCCCATAAGCCATATGAAATTAAGATGTTGCCTATTAGAGCCTTAAACATATCACTGTCTTTTAAAAAGTTAATTTCTCTATTAACTGGAAGAAGAAACAGTTTTACAGTGAGGATGGTGAAACACTGAAATGGCTGGTAGATGTCCCCAGCCCTGGAAATACTCCAAGTCAGGTTGGATATGGATGTGAGCTACCTGGACTAGTTAATGGTGTCTCTGTTCACTGCATGGAAATAGAAGACCCTCAAAGCTCTCTTTCATGATTCTGTGAAGAATGATAAAACAGTCTCACAGTATCGCCAAGGTTGGAAGAGACCTCACAGATCATCAAGTCCAACCTGTTACCACAGAGCTCAAGGCTAGACCATGGCACCAAGTGCCACATCCAATCCTGCCTTGAATACAAGCTCCAGGGACAGCGACTCCACCACCTCCCTGAGCAGCCCATTCCAGTGGCCAAAACAGTTATCCAAACTTCATATCTCTTTTAAACTGATTTCCTGACTTCGTATTTAGTCATAGTGGACTGACACTAAAAAGTCTCTCTATTTGCAGTGAAGGCTGAGGACCATTACTGTTCAGTGATACTGGAAAGGCAAATAATGCAACACAGATGATCATAGAATCATAGAATTAGCCAGGTTGGAAGAGCCCTTCAACATCATCCAGTCCAACCTATCGCCCAGCCCTATTCAGTCAACTAGACCATGGCACTAAGTGCCTCATCCAGTCTTTCCTTGAACACCTCCAGGGACAGCGACTCCACCACCTCCCTGGGCAGCCCATTCCAATGCCAATCACTCTCTCTGGGAAGAACTTCTCCTGACGTCCAGCCTAGACCTCTCTCAGCACAACTTGAGACTGTATCCCCTTGTTCTGTTGCTGCTTGCCTGGCGGAAGAGACCAACCCCACCTGGCTACAGCCTCCCTTCAGGTAGTTGTAGACAGCAGTGAGGTCAGCCCTGAGCCTCCTCTTCTCTAGGCTGCACACCCCCAGCTCCCTCAGCCTCTCCCCTTAGGATTTGTGCTCTAGGTCCCTCACCAGCTTTGTTGCCCTTCTCTAGACACCTTCCAGCATCTCAACATCCCTCTTGAATTGAGAGGCCCAGAACTGGACACGGCACTCGAGGTGTTGCCTGACCAGTGT
Organism: Tricholaema leucomelas; assembly: GCA_013400475.1. Lineage (NCBI taxonomy): Eukaryota > Metazoa > Chordata > Aves > Piciformes > Lybiidae > Tricholaema lacrymosa > Tricholaema leucomelas. The sequence goes on from WAAF01005682.1 coordinate 468,903, forward strand.
TGAGTTCAGGGGCAGAATAACCTCCCTTGTCCTACTGGCCACACTGTTCCTGATCCAGGCCAGGATGCCATTGGCTCTCTTGACCACCTGGGCACACTGCTGGCTCATGTTCAGCTACTCTCTACCAGTACCCCCAGGTCCCTTTTTCCTGGCTGCCTTCCACCCACTCTGTCCCCAGCCTGTAGTGCTGCTTGGGGTTGTTGTGGCCAGAGGGCAGAACCCTGCACTTGGCCTTGTTAAATCTCATCCCATTGGCCATCCATCCAGCCTGGCAAGGTCCCTCTGCAGGGCTTTCCTACTCTCCAACAGGTCCACACCTGCTCCTGTCTTGGTGTCATCTGTAAACTTACTGATGCTGGATTCAATCCCCTGGTCCAGATCATCAGTAAATACATTGAACAGGACTGGGCCCAGGACTCATCCTTGAGACTGCAGGGAGGTTGGACTAGATGACCTTTAGATGTCTCTTCCGACCCAACCATTCTGTGATTCTATTTTATGAGTGATTTTTTTATAAACTGTTATTAATGAGGCTAAGGAAGGCAGGAGACTAACTGCTGGGTACCAGCTGAGACTAGTGGAGGGTCATGGGTTTGCTGAATGAAGAAGAAAATGACAAATCTTAGAAATATCCAGAAAATCTGAAGAGGAGGAATTCAGATAAGCCCCTTGAAAAGCAGGAAGTTGTGCTTGTTAAAGTCAGTCCTTGCTGTGAGCTGCACTTCTCGGTACTACTTGGCACTACAGCTCAGCTGAGTAGTGTCTTGGCACAAGTTGGGCTTGACCAGGAAATGGTTTTCTCTGCAGCTTAGCATTGAGGGGAAGCAGCTTCACTTCTCTTTGAAGGCATGCCTGAGGAAGGTGATATTAAAAATGATTCTGCTTGAGCAAGTTCATAAAAATTTGTCTGGGTGACAAGAAATGTTTTTCAGTGTTGCCCTGAGCAGCCTCTTCCTTTGAAGTCATTGTAGCTTCATTATATGATGTTTGCCTTACTGGGAGAAGTATCTCAAACACATTTACAAGGCAACTTCTGTGTTACAGAAAACCTTGAGGAGCTGAGCTATAGAGTTCTGTATAAAAATGAGGACCCTGTTCCCCAGACCAGATTTACAAGATCATCTCGTTTATCCCAGTGAGTTTAGTGTATACTTCCCTCTGCAGTCTCAGTCATTTTCCTGGCTTAATTTAGTCTTTGTCCCTTCTAATTCAGGCTCAACATGTAGAGGATTTTTGCTTCTGGTTCCCTCAACTCATCACTGGAGTGGAAGGAAAGAGGGAGGATATCTAAAGCTATGGGTTAGGACTTAGTCGTGGGGTCAAATAGAGGTAAAAATAGAGCTGAGAGATTATAAGGCTTTAATCTTAGACTAATTGTAGTGGTAGCTAGTAAAAATGGGCTGCAAATCAAGCCTTCACTAAAAAACATTCTCAGGTGTTGGTTGAAGTTAGACCTGTAATACACAGAAAAAAAAATGACTGAGGGATATGCAGTAGAGAAGAGAATTGAGTTTCCAGTAACTGAGAATTTCACAGCCAGCAGAAGTACACAGACAAGGTTTTGATAGTGGCTTCCCCCCCTCCTTCTAATTGCATCTCTTTGCCAGATCTCTAGTTCAGGGAAATGTCTCATGAGGGAGTTTCAGCTGCAGGACAGTGGGGTTTTTACATATGGTTAAGATTTCAGTGTACAGCACTTCTGATCTTTCATGGATAGTTGGTTGCAACAGCTGGTTTATCATTTGGCACATGGGTACAGCAAGGACAGGTCTGGCTGAGTGTTGCTGAAGCCATGCAGAAACAAGTACTTGCCCCATAGTTAAAGCTGCTTATGACTCCTGTGGACTTGGGACTGTTGGTCTGGTCTGCTGTGAAGAAGGGCTGATAGTTGGGGTGGCTCATCCTGGAAAAGAGAAGGCTTCAGGGAGAATTTGTTGGGGACTTTCAATAGTTAAAGGGGGTCTGTAAGAAAGATGGGGACAGGGCCTGTTGTGACAGGACAAGGGGTGATGGTTTTAAGCTAGAAGAGAGGAGGTTCAGATTGGATACAAGGAAAAAACTTTTTTTTTTTCAATGAGAGTGGTGAAACATTGGTCCAGGTTGCCCAGAGACTTGGCAGATGCCCCTTTGCTGGAAACACTCATGAGGCTGGGTGTGGCTGTGAGCGATCTGATCTAGTTGAAGATGTCCCTACTGACTTCAGGGGTTTGAATTAGATGACCTTTAAAGGTCCTTTCCAACCCCAAACATTGTGGAGTTCTGTTATTTTTAACTTTAGAGCCACAACAGGGAACTTTGGAAGTAGAGGTAGTAGTAATGCAGTGTTATAAACAAGATGTTCTGCAATGAAAAGCAAATGCTCGTTCAGACCTCTACTGCTGTCCTTCTGCCATTATGCAGAGGGGTGCTGGAGCACAGGCTCTTAACAGGGTTCATCCATGACCTCAAAACAAAATGTTCAAGCTGGATGCAGTGTCACTGAGTGGGTTATGTGGGGATGTGGAGCCTGCTGTTATCCTTGAGAGTCACTTTATTATTTCATCACAGCACTGATTCTCTCTGTGGATTAGCCTCTTTCTTTTGCAAAATAAATCTAAGGGCTTCAGTCTGTAAATGTGACTGTAAATGTGCACAGAGGATGCAAGGATGGGCAGGGTGGCTATGGCTGAGTGCTGTGCTACTCTGAAGTACTAGAGCAGCATGAAAGATGCTGAGGAGTATACCAAGTCCATGCAGTTGTTGGAATAAAACACAGGGTGCTGTGCTACTCTGAAGTACTAGAGCAGCATGAAAGATGCTGAGGAGTATACCAAGTCCATGCAGTTGTTGGAATAAAACACAGCTCGTTTGTGCAACTTTGACTAAAAAAAAAAACCAAGCCTGATGGATGTCACAGAGCTGAATGCAGACCTCACCTTCTGCGTTTGTGTAGAGGGAGGCTGGATACAGCCACAGCTGTCAGCCATGAGAAATGCTAAACTGGAATTGCAGGTAGGTAGGTGGATAACAGGGAGCAAAGCTGTAATTGCTGCCTGCTGTTTGGAAAGCACCCTCATGCTCTCCAGGCCTCCTGGTGCAGCCGTGTGATGCCAACCAACTGCAGAGGAGCCACAGTTAGTTGGGTGCCAGCGATTCATATCCATTTTGCAGAGTAGCTTTGAGATCTGCAGATGATATAACTGCTAAGTGTTGTTATGAATGATTCAGAGCTTCTGGCTCCTATTTCTGTGTGTGGATCATCAGACTGTCTTTCTCTGCCATTTTAAAATAATTGTCTGAATGACCTGAATATCTTCGAAGTAGCTTAAATTTGTGTTCAGGCGCTGGCTTTAGGGATGAAATCTTTCATCTGGTACACTTAATGTTAATTTTGCTTCCTTAATGGGATTCTCTTCACCCAAATTTACATGATTCAGCTTGCAGTCTGTTGAGTATGTTCTTCCAGTGATAAATTTGCCCAAGCATCTCCCAGTGTGTGATGAGGAACACGTAGGTAGCTGTTTGTGTGCCATCCACTTCCACAGGCAGATAAACAATGAGGGGTTTGTTTGATTGTCGCTTGAACAATGCTCGAGAAAAGCTCTGTCCCGCCTGGCTGTCACTTCTGTTGTTGTACTTTGCTCCTGGTGACATCACTGGTGGCAGCTAAATGAAGTATATTAGTTGTTCAATGCTCTTTGACCAAGGATGTTGACTTTTTCTGGCAGCCAATCATATACCGCAGAGAAGCTGCTAATCTACAGTAATTTAGTTACAAGCATTGGTGAGAACAGAGTGGGTCTGTTTATGTAGATGAGAGATAAATAATTAAAAGAGAACTAAAAGCTGTATGAATTACTTCAGGATTTTTTTGAGCTCTGATTCTGCTTCAGCAGCACAGAGCTATGAAATTAAAACTCCTCTGCTGTGTTGGAAGTTACTGTGGTGCCTCTGAGGTTAGTCTTAGCATGCTGTATTTACTGCAGGATCACCTCTGCTTGCAGGCGCTGGTCCAGCTCACGTTGCAGCTGGTCATAGCCAGGCCCCTACCACTGCTCCACGACACATTCTGTGGTGGAAGTAGACTGAAGTGATCCCTTTGGTCTCTTGGCTTTCTTTGGTACATGTAGTTGTTTTCTTAAGAGGAAGTTCTTTACAGTGAGGGTGGTGAGACACTGGCACAGGTTGCCCAGGGAGGTTGTGGATGCTTCCTCCCTGGAGGTGTTTAAAGCCAGGCTGGATGAGGCCTTGAGCAGCCTGCTCTAGTGGGAGGTGTCCCTGCCTATGGCAGGGGGTTGGAGCTGGATGATCCTTGAGGTCCCTTCCAACCTAAACCATTCTATGATTCTATGAGGAGCAGGCCAGCAAGGGTGGTTAAGGAAGTGCTTGCTGCTCACTCTCCTTACACTGAGAACAAGGCTGGCTGGCCAGGGAGTTTCCAGATAAGATTTGATGTATCAAATGAAGCAGTGCTGCAGAGGCCAGAGCAACGTCATGAGTTCCACCTCTCTTGTTAATAGCCACATCCTTGAAAGTGTCCTTGGGATCCATCCTCTTTGCAGTTGTTTTTCCATATAAGGAGAGCTTATCCCTTGATGCTGCGCTCAAGTGAAATTGCTTCAAGCAGAACCATTTTGTCTTCCTCCTCAGAAGATCCCCTTCCATGACCATGTCCTTTGCAGAAATGCAAATGTTGAGCAGCATATGTCATGTGTGTGGCATTGAAGTGGAGGTAGCGGTTAACATAAGTGAGAAATACAGTCCAGAGCTGGTAGTGCCCTTTGACCATCTTGCCTTTAATGACAAGATTATTCTTCCTTCCTCATAAACATCCTTTTATTAAAACAGAAGGACTTTCTGCTCTTTCTATTACTGTGTTTGCTTTCAAATTACTGCAGAGAGGAAAAAAAAGGTCAATTGTTTTCACTTGCCTCATTGGCCCAAAATCTTTGTCCATCTTTTGTGTTGTGTGCCAGTGCTGCACCATTTAATTTGCAATTTTGAGCAAGAGAATTCTTGAATGAAAGCTGTAAGAGACAACACTTGTATTTTTCCACTGAAGTAAGAGGAGTCCACACGGGAAGTCATGAGCAAAAAGCTTCCACTTTCGCTGTCACTTTTTACAGCAGCTTAAAGCAGCTTTTGAGATTTCACTGTTATTCATCTGACAGGGCTGTGAAGTTCCCAGCTTCCCTTCTGTGAGGGAAAACATCTCAAGTCACTGTCTGGACTAAGTCAGATGAATCATGTCATGGAAGTGACAGGTTCTTTGCACTGACTATAAAGGGGTTCCCCGTGACTAACTTGGATAACAACATTTATGCTGCAGGTATTTAAATAGAAGTGAGACTAATCCCACTTGTCAAGTCTCCTCCTCACTTGCAGTTGGGACACAGTGTATTGGGGGTTTCGCTGGCCTAGGAAGAATATCTGGAACAGAATTGAAGGGATTTTAATTTCTGGATATCTGTCCTTCTGCTCCCTGCCAAATGTTGCACTGGAGTTTGTGATTATGCTGAGAAATCAACCTGTCTGTTGGAGTACTTGAGGTTCTCATTTAGAAGTCACCAAAATACATGGTAGGTGCAATTTAGAAGAGGTTCAGCATTATGCAGTGGAGACCTGCAATTTGGGACAGCCTGTAGCTGTTCCCTTTGGTAACTCCAAAACCTGAGCTCACACTGCGTACTAATTGCGGTAGTCCCCCACCCCATCCTGCTGTCATGTCCTTGTAAGGGTAGGAACTCCGTCCAAAGTGCAGGCCCAAAGGGAGTGGAAAGATTGAAGATGAGGTTATTGCATCATTCTTTTGAATCAGTTTCTCTTGAGCTGTTTGTACATTGAAAACAGAGGCCTTACTGAAATATTTCTGCAGGATACACTGTGTGCAGTTCTGGAGCCCCCAGCACAAGAAGGACATGGAACTGCTGGAGCGGGTCCAGAGGAGAGCCTCAGAAGAGAGAGCCTCAGGAGAGCCTCGAAGATGCTCAGAGGGCTGCAGCAGATCTGCTATGAGGACAGGCTGAGAGAGTTGAGGCTCTTCAGCTTGGAGAAGAGAAGGCTTCGAGGAGACCTTAGAGTGGCTTTCCAGTATCTGAAGGGAGCCTACAGGAAGGCTGGGGAGGGACTATTGACAAGGTCTGGTAATGTCAGGATGAGGGGGAATGGGTTTAAACTGGAAGAGGGGAGATTTAGACTGGATGTTAGGAGGAAGTTCTTTACAGTGAGGGTGGTAAGACACTGGCACAGGTTGCCCAGGGAGGTTGTGGATGCTTCCTCCCTGGAGACATTTAAGGCCAGGCTGGATGAGGCCTTGAGCAGCCTGCTCTAGTGGGAGGTGTCCCTGCCTATGGCAGGGGGTTGGAGCTGGATGATCCTTGAGGTCCCTTCCAACCTAAACCATTCTATGATTGTATGATACTACTGTGCATTGATGTCTGCAGACACTCTGTTGGCCCAGTCTGTGGACAACAACGTAAATGTACTCTGGTGCTTTTGGAGGAATATTTGCCCAGCAGATTGACACTGTGCAAGCATGAATATGTAAATACACAAATAGTGCCAGGCTGATGGATCAGGAAAGAGCAAACTTCCCAAAGAGAATTCCAGGATGGTGCTGCTGCTAGCTTCCTGTGCTGCATTTTGGTTTTTCCAGTGTGTTCCAGGCTTGCGACTTGACCACTTGCTTTGAAGCATCTTTGATGCATCATGGTTGTGGAACACAAGCCCTGTGATGAGAGGCTGAGGGAGCTGTGAGTGTGCAGCCTGGAAGAGGCTCAGGGGTGACCTCACTGCTGTCTACAAGTACCTGAAGGGAGGCTGTAGCCAGGTGGGGGTTGGTCTCTTCTGCCAGGGTGGGGGTTGGTCTCTTCTGCCAGGCACAGGCAACCAGCAACAGAAAAGGGGACACAGTCTCAAGTTGTGGCAGGGGAGGTCTAGGCTGGATGTTAGGAGGAAGTTGTTGGCAGAGAGAGTGACTGGCATTGGAATGGGCTGCCCAGGGAGGTGGTGGAGTCCCTGTCCCTAGAGGTGTTCAGGCAAAGCCTGGCTGAGGCACTTAGTGCCATGGTCTAGTTGATTGACTGGGTCTGGGTGCTAGGTTGGCCTGGATGATGTTTGAGGTCTCTTCCAACCTGGTTGATTCTATGATCTTTACAGAGCTAAATCTTAAATAAGGGAAGGATACAAATTTGGTGGATTTTTTTATCACAGTGCCAGAGCTTCACACTGGAAGGGGATTATGGTATTTCTTCTTCCACCTAGAGAAGGAGCACTCTTCACCATCGCCTTTGATGGTCTATCAGCAAAATGTCCTCCATTTTCCAGCTTAAAGTGACAGTTATTTTTCCACTGACATGAGTACCATTTCCAAGGACTGAGTCAGGTGTTGAAGCACTCATTCTGAATTGTTAATCCTGGTCTATTGAAATCCCACACAAGGGGAATGTGGGTGCAATGCCATGACAAGTTCCATCTCCAAGTGCCCGCCGTCGTTACGTTGGTGCTGAATTGACTTGTTCTTTGTTGGGAATGCTGGTAGGGGTGGATTCGTGCCTGTGCTAATGCACTTTGAAATTGGGTTGAGTTAAATTAAGGAACTGGCAGTGAGAACAAGCAAGAAGCCTTGGCACCCCTGCCCATGCCAGTATGCCAGGGCACAGCTAGGTATACTCCAAAACCTGTCCGGCACAAGAGGTGACTTGCCTGTGAAGCTGACTCAATAGGTTGTGGGTTGCGGTGTGTTTGCTTATCTGCTGTTGAGCATTTGGATCTGTGGGATGTGAAATGCTTGACCCTTTGGGAAAAGATTGATTTTGCAATGGCAAAACATGATGTTGGGGTTGGCTCAATCTTCCCTATGCTTTGGTTGTGCCCTGACTACTCTACCTCCCATCGGCTCATGCTAGTGGTGTGTTGGAGAGGTTGCCAACGGTTTTTGTCTGTTCGGCTCTCTGGGATCTGTTCGTATCCCGGTGAAAGGTACTGTTGTGCTTCAGGATGTTCAATTATCAGTCTTCTGTTTTCCTGTTGTCTCATCTCTCTCTTGGATGCCCGTGTTCAGGTACTCTCCCAAGAAAAACCGGTTTGCTAAAGCCACACCAAGGTCAGGGTGTGAAGTGCTGTAGCTCTGTTCTCCCTGGCACTCCAGCCCTCAGCTCACTGATTTCCCATACAGGCAAATGTTACATTCCATTGTCCACGTATCATGGTTCTTTGGCTCTTGAGATACCCTTTTAGCTGTGTTTTTCCATTCCAGGCAGGGCTAGCAGGATAAACATGGTGTGATGCCGAGCAAAGGCTTTGCTGGGATTCCACCGAGATGCCAAGAGTTTCAAATATGCCATCTAGTGGCACAAAACTAAGAGCACTCAGAGGAAATTCTTGCTCCCCAGAAAAGTCCCACCCTCCTCCTAATAACTCATTATTTCTGAAATGCTCCTTTGTTTTGGGCAGAAAATGGGTATTTATGGCTCCTGTTATCCTGCCAGTTTTTCTGAGTGATGTGGAACTGAGCTTATCAAGGGTTTGCTGATCAAAACGTGGAACAGGGAAGTTTTGGGTTGTTTTGTTTGTTGTTGCAGGTACTTTTTTTACAGTATATGCTCAGCTTAGGAGGTCTGACTCTTCATAGCAAGAAATCAGGGTTCATTCTGGTACCGCCTCTCCTTGGAGGAACTGAATCAACTTTGCAAACAAAATAAATCGTGAGGTTTAGACACCCTTGCTTTAGGGAGGAGCGGAGAGGGAGGTAACCATAACGTTCTTGTCTGTAGCCATGCAACAGTCCATCAACAGAACCCTGTCATGAGGTAGCCTGCATTTGTAGATTAGTACTTAGGGCATGTTCCACCTCAGCTAGTAACCTGAAGTGCTTCCAACTTCCTCTTCACTAAAGACTGCACCAAAATTGCAAAAGGCTTGAAAATCTTCCTAAAACCCCATATTCATCACCTAGATAAGAATGGGCTGTACAGTGAAGAGTGTTAAAAGGCACAAGGTTTATTCCACTACTTGGCGTGTGTATACTGTGAATTATAGTCTGAATTAATCTGTCTGGGGTGTTTCTCTTTGCTCTTATCTTCACTTCAAGCTCTGGCAGAGAATTAAAGTTGCTCAGGTTGATGATTATGTGTGCTTGCTGTTCTTAGGATTTTTACCTAGAGGTCATCGTGTCCTTTTCTCTTATTACCAAGAAACTTGCTTGCTGTTTGGGTTGGGTGATGTGATCCATCTGTTGTAGCTACTAGAGGAAGTCAGGAGAGCAATTCTCTTGCTGCCTCTTAACGCTCCTCAAGTCATCCTTTTCATGCTAGAGTCAGAATTCAGCCATTCCTATCAGCTTCTACAGCTCCAAATGTTAGTTGAGTGCAAACCCATGAGAAGAAAATTACTAAACCTTGAAATCTCCACTTAAAATAATATGGAAGATACTTTTAGAAAGAATAAGAAGAGTTAAACATCTAAGAATTGCCAGCAAGCAGAGCAGGAAGGGGGGGTGGAAAGTGTGCCAGTATGAAATGTTTAGAAGTGTAGCTGTCTGAACTTGGGTCTGCTTATACAGCTCTGCTAAAATGCAGAAAGAGGATTAAGAAAAGAAATTGAAACTTAGACATCGAAACGCTCAGAGAAGTCCTTTTCTCTGCAGGGTAAGGGTCAGGCTGCTCTTGCATATTCTCTCGCTCTGAATGTTTTATGTCTTTGTGAATAGTGGCATGATTCAGAAGGAAGGGCGAGAGGTCACCACTCAGCTCATAAATGTGTAGTATCAAAATTACAGCATGCTCCTAGGCTGTGGGGATGGGAGGAGGAAGCAAAGTCTCCCACTTCCCAGTAAGAAACACGGCAAGAAGAAGACGCGGAGAGGTGAGTAACATCTCTGATCATGTTTTCCACAGAGTATTTTAGCATAGTGCTTTGTGCTGGCCCTCACTGTTGTGTTGTGGGCCCCTCTGAAAAGTGAGGCTGAAATATCTGCAAGGTTAGACCTGTAACATTTTAATCTCAAGAGGAGGAGGTTCAGTTTGCAGCTGATTTAGTCCTTGAACTGCTTCTGTGTGATAACACAAAATGGGACGTGACCGAGGGGAAAAAGCTCTGGCATTATCCATGAAGTGCTGTGGAAAGTGCATGGGCTGATCAGGTGGAGACTGATTCATTTAATAGCACGCACACACCTAAATGACCCTGAAGTGGTTATTTCTGTCTTGCTGTCTCTGTGTGAACTGACTGCACCCACTCAGGGAGCCTTGTTCAGCCTGCGTAAGACATGGATGTTTTTCTAGACCAGGGTACTTACGGTGGTCTTCACACTGCACAGAGACTTGTTCTAAGACATCATTCACAACCTTTTGGGTCTTTCTAGTGGGTTGTGGGTTTTTTTTTGAGTTGGGTGAGGTTTTTTGTTTGTTATCACTTCAAAGCGTCTGATGATTTGAAGCATCAGCATCTACCAGTTCGGTGGCTTTACTCTGAATATGATAGCCAAGGAGGCCAGTGATATCCTGGGATGCATTAAGAAGAGTGTGACCAGGAGATTGAGGGAGGTTCTGCTCCTCCTCTTTTCTGTCCTTGTGAGGCCACTTCTGGAAATACCATGTTGACTTCTGGGCTTCCCTACTCAAGAGAGACAGGGAGCTACTGGAGGAAGTTGCAAGGATGATGAGGGGATGTCAAGGTCCAGAGAACAGAGATTAACAATATCTCTGTGCAGAGGAGCAAGATCTGTTCTTACAGATTTCCATGTTGTGAAATTAAGGTGCAAGCAAGGCCATATATCATCACAAAAACATTTATTAAATGATAAAGTTGAACAGAGAGAGAGTGCGAGAGGGAGAGACAACAATAGAGAAAAGAGAAGAGCAGGGATTACATTACTATCTGCTCGAGATGGGGAGGAGGGAGAGAGGGATGTATGCTTGGCCTAGGGATGTTCTCCCATGGAGTTTGTCAGGAGTTCTTCTTCTGGAGTCGTTCCTCGAATTCTTCTTCTGAAGTTGTTCTGGTGGAGATGTTCTTCTTGGCAAGCATTGCTCAGGTCTTTTTATAGAGTTTTTTAGATCGATGTGCAGGTGCAGCTCCCCAGGGAGTCTCCCTGTGTATTCTCACGCATTTGCAGGGGTCCAGCGACAACACCAGGGAGGGCCTCCACCCCCCCTCCCTGTGCAGCTTACCTGTCCATACCCCAAAATCCTTTTCTACCTGATGTAGGACATACACATCCTGGGCATTCAGGCTGGGCTGAGGCTGGGAAGGGCACAAAGGCAATATATCTCTGTTGATTTGCATCCCTGAGCCTTTGGCCAGGCACCTCGACCGAGTCTGGGGAGATAATGAAGCCAGTCTTTATTGATCTGTACAAGAGAGAGATGATTTAGGCTCTCAACAGTGGAGGAAGGGCTGAGAGACCTGGAGCTATTTAGTCTGGAGAAGAGCAGACTTAGAGGCAATCTTCTCAGTGTTGATCAATATTTAAAGGGAAGGGGACAAGAGGACGGGGCCAGACTCTTCTCAGTGGTGCCCGTGGACAGGACAAGGGGCCAGAGGCACAAACGGAGACACAGGAAGTTGCACTTAAACATGGGGAAAAACTTCTTCCCTGTGAGAGTAACAGAGCACTGGAACAGGCTTCCCGGAGAACTTGTGGAGCCTCCTTCTCTGGAGAGATTCAGAACCTGCTTGGATGTGATACTTTGCAGCTTGCTTTTGGTGACTCTGCATTAGCAAGGGTGTTGGACTAAATGATCTCCAGAGGTCCCTTCTAACCGCCCACCGTTCTGTGATTCAGTCAGTTTTAAGACCTGGTCCCATACTCAGCTTTTGGTCCTAAAGACTGTATTTGAGTTTGCTGTGGCTTGATGGTGGTATCTGATGGTCCTGGGAAGCGTAATTCTTGCTGGAGCTGTGTCAAAGGTGTTCGTGATGCCATGGAAACCCAACTTGCTAGGGACTTACGTGTGCTCAGTCCTCACATGGCTCTGGAGTAAACCATCCCTGCAAGCAAACCTGGGTGTGCTTGCTCTGAACAGAGGCCACATGAATAATCTACCTTGGATCACAGTTCAGAAAGCTCTGTTATTTATTAGACAAAGTGGATCTACCTGCCAGTGGACTGATTAGTTGAGAAGAACAAAAACACCAACCACATATTTGTAACAAAACCAGTATTGAAAAAGTTTCCATCGTGCATTTGAAAAGGGCTGTTTGAATGCATTTTGGGTTTTGTTTTTAACCAAAGTTAAATCAAACTTGAGCAAATGATGGAGAGGAGACATTCCAGCTACTCCATGTTCTTTATTTTAAGGAGTCTGATGGTTTTTATACCAAAACCCAGATGCTTTTTAGCTGTTATCTTTTCCTTTAGCTGAGGAGGTTTTGATTTTATAGCAGGAAACATTTGTTTGTATTAGTAGGATGCAGCATCTGACTTTATGACTGCAATGCAGGTCTTTTATTAGTAAAACTTAATGTGTAACAGGATAATTCTGTTGCACCTACTACTCCACTGGCTCTGTTATGTACCAAGTAAGTTTCTACTTCCTTGAAGGCCTTATATAAGCCTTAACTGGGAACGCATCCAGCGTGTTCGATCACAATAAAGGAGCTGCTTCAGAACGGGCTCTTCTTTAGACATAGTTGTAAACAGGTTTATATATAGACACTGCTGCTTTACACAAAACTTGCTGAAGAAATGTTTCCTGAGATCTAGCAGTTTTAATGCATGTTGTGGGGACTCTGCTGTAGCTAATTGTTGAGCAAACCTGTTGGAGTAATTCTGGGCAAGGTTTAAAACAGAAGATCCTCTCTCTAATCTTGTATCTGCCGAAGGGGCTGGATGGTGAATGGTTCTCCACTGGAAAAAAAAAAAAGGCTTGGAAACTTTGGCTGGCATCCTGTATGTGCAAATGCAGGAGCCATACATGTTACATTTGGATTTCAGGGATTTTCAGATCTGTTGCAGGTCGATGGATAACAGCCTTGTGTGGTTTGATCCTTCTCTTTTTCATCACTGATGCCCAGTTGTTACACATGAGATGTATCAGCACCCTCTCACCGACAGTGCCTGCAGCTGAGCATCAGCACATTTAGGAACAATGCAAGGCTGCTATTTGGGAGGTTTTTTTTCCCTTCCTAAGCAGACAGGACCCAAAATTATTCCTTCGTGGAGCTCACTGATCAGGCTTGTGTCTTGGAACAGGTACGGTTACATGTGGGGTCTGGGTTCAGGGAGCTTTGTTTGATGGTTTACGTTTAGCGTTGTTAGTTGTGTGTAGAGTTTAGAGAGGTACAGGACAAAGCGTGGACAGACTCCTGCCTTTGTGATTGGTTTTTAAGGATAATCTGCTGTTTTGTTCCTTGCCTCCTTCCTAATGAGCTGAATTGTTAAAATATGTTAATGTCAGGAGAGACACGAGCAAGGGTGAAGCTGTATACTGACGTGTTGAATAATTAGATCATCTCCTGCACAGGGAAAAAAGTCAAGTACGAAACAGGAACTAGAAGTGCCTCCCTCCCCCACTGTGGAGGCACCAGGTCTGGCTCTTTCTGCATGCAGAAGCAGGTTAGACAATTAAATCTGTAGCATTAATTAATTTTTTGTGAAGATTCAATGTCCTTTATGCTGACTGTCTTCCATTTGCCTGCTGGGTTTGGGAAGAAGTTAGGAGCCTTGTTTCAGAGGGCTGAATTTGTGAGCTGCGTCACTTGTGATGAAACAAACAAAAAAACGACTGTTGCTGGCCTGAATTTGTCGTTACTGCAGCGCTTAATTGGGTCTTCTGAGGAAAATCCTTGTGAATTTTGTCCTGAATAGGGAATTGGATCAAGGGAATGTGATGAAGAGGCACAGGAGGTTGTGTCTGCCATTCTGATAGCGTTAGGCATTTTGGCAAAGCGGTCATTTGGAATTTCTTTCGACCTTTACTTCTTTGAAATAAGAAATGCTTAATAATCAGTAAGATCCCAGCCCTGTGTGAACCTAGGCTTGGTGGGGAAAGCTGTGACAGCTCTCAGTCTTCCTTTAGATGAGTAAGCACTCTGCTGTGTTAAGGTCACTTGTTTGATAAACAGAGCACTTTGCTTTTGTTCTCTTACTTAATCACTTCCTTCGAAGAGTTAACTTTCTAAGCAGCCACAGATTAGTTCTCTCAGTTGTTTGAATTATTTTTCTTGTCACGCACAGTGAAGGTCTAGTGTTTGTGAAATGTTGTTGGGTTTTGTGGTTTCTGGTGGTGGTGTTTTTTTTTCTTGGTCCCCCCTCTTCCATGGCAGCTTCAGTGATGCTGGCAATGAAAACCCAGCCGAAACGCTCTCCGTCTGCAGTCCTGTCATTTATAGTTTTATTTTTAACTAAGCTTCACCTTTTTGAATGCAAACGCTACAGAATCAACACTTTTTCCTTCAGGCTGATTTGAAGTGCTCCAGAATTCTGTGTTCCTGTAAGCGATATGCCAGAGACTAGCATTGGGCTTCCACGTGCTCGCTGCTGAGTAATTTCCTTTTGTATTGCTGACAGGTGAGTCAAAGCAGGAGCTAGCAGATGGCTGCATCGTTAGCTGGTGGCCACAGCCTTATGTGATGAGTTGTGGAATTTCCATCAAAGTCAGGATTAGGCTCAGGATATGCTGGTGGCACAGATCACCCCAGGGGAGCGTGGAAAAAGAGGAAATCATTCCTAGCGACTCATCTTGTGGTTGGGTGAGTCAGGGGTCTGCTGTTGGTGGTCAGAAAGGCACGTGGCTGACTTCACCGTCTTTGTGTGCTCTGCAAGATGCAAACGCCTCTGAAAATTAATTCTGCCCTTTTGATTTTCATCCAATGAGTTATTTCCAGAAAGGAGTTACTGTATTTTCTGGAATTAGCATTGTGAAATTCCTTTTATTTTATTTTTTTTTTTTACATTGGGCAAGTTTTCAGCTGGTGATTTATCAACAAAGTATTTTACAGATCATTGTTAAAAGATCCTTGCTGGAAAAAAACAAACCGTGTCCTGTGCGATAGGGAAAGTAAAAGCATCTCAGTGTCTAAATGATGGACTAACCGAAGGAGCTGGTTCTTGGAATAGTAGCTCCATTGGCACTCGTTGGTGATTTCCTGTGCATTTGCTGCAAGAATCACTCTGTGATGTGAGTAGGTGGTACTAAAGGGTTATTACGAAACCAATTTTCAACCAGACGTTTTGAGTCATGGATTGGGAAGAGGGATAGCAGCTTCAGAGCTCTCTCTTTGTTCGAGCAGCGCGCCTGAAATGCACACGCAGGATATTCTGTGCTGGCATGGAAGGAGGCAGAGCGAGGTGTTACGTGGAGTGCTCCTCTTCCTGCCACTCCATCTCGGGGATGGGAAATGAGAACGTGGGCTGAGAGGCGGCAGCAGCGTGCAAGGTGCACAAGAAGCAGTTTCCTGACTGTCTTTCAATTGTAAGTATTTTCTGATGGCTTTTCCCAGACGTGAGAGACAAAATGGAGTTGCATCAGGATGGATGTCTGCGCCAAATCGAGGTGGTGGTTTGAAACAGTTTGGTTCTGTTCTGGAAGCAGATGGGCTGCCACTGGCAGGAGGCAGCTGGCTTCTCCATCAGAAAAAAGAAAGGGGTGTTTAAGGGAATTGGTCTGGCTCCTGAGGCAAAGGAATTGTTGACCTACTGACTCAGTTACAAAGCGTTGGGGAAGCAGTCTTATTGTGGCTTCCTTTGTTGGTGGCAGATTCAGAAGATGTCTGTGAGCATATGAGTATGGCTAGCAAAGGAGAAACCGTTCTAGTACCTGCTACCTGCTGTATCTATTTTGTGCCAGGAAGGAGCTAAGGTGCTGACTACTGAATAACACCCAAACGTGGTTTCTGATGCTTCTCCCAATAATGCATTGGTAAGTTTATGTACTTCTCACTTTCAGTGCTCAGATGGCATCTTGCTAAATGTGATTGCAAGAAAACTTCAGAACCTTTTTGAACCTGCTGAGGTGGATTGGTTTATTCACTGAGGCAGCTTTCGCAGAAGACGGTCTGGCCTGCTGTAGCTTAGGAATCTAAGGCATCAGAGTTTGTCCATCAGGTTGACAAAACAGTTTGAAATTGCTCTTCCCTCCCACCTTTAAACTACAAACCTCTGCTAACGCTGGTGCTAAGCAAAAGGGCTGGGCCAGCCCTCCAGCTCTGGGAGAGAGTCATGGCTACGCTGTAATTTTCCTGTTAGACTTCACTGAATGAATAAGGCTTCAGTCCTCTTGACTTTCCCATGAAAATCAGATGGCCATCCCTGGAATTAAATCTAATGATACTTTGCCTGAAAGATCCCCTAGAATAGAAACAATGTTGTTTTTAAGTGGCTCTGTAAATCCCAAGGGGCAAAAAAGCTATCAATTAGTGGTTTCTCAATAAACCCAAATCACTGCCGTAGTATTGGCTAGAAGGAATCACAGTGGCTGATGGAGCTGGGTCTGGAAGTTGTGCTGCCTGAATTAGCCATCAACTCTGCCACTGGTTTTTGGAGTGATGTTTTGGAGGGGGAGCTTCTTGTACAAGTTATCTTTTATTCCTACCTGTCAATAAAATGTGGGTAGTGTTATTTAACTTTCTAGAGTGCTTTACCAGCGTTATCACTGAGAGAGAGGATCCTGACAGGCGATACTGAAGAACTTGGATTTGTGGACCTTTGATTTGAATACAGACATCATTGGATGGAGGAAGCAGAACAGTGATAATTGAATTTATCGTGCTCTGAAACTGGTCTCCTCCAGATGTCAGCTGTAGAACTGTAGAATTCTTTGGGTTGGAAGGGACTCCAAAGGTGTAGTCCAAATCCCTCTGCTGTGAGCAGGGACATTTTCAATTAGATCAGGTTGCTCAGAGCAACGTCCAGCATGACCTGGAGTATTTCCAGAGGTGAGGCTTTCACCACCTTGCCTTCCCAAATCCCCTTGAGTCAGCAGTTGCAGTGGGGGACTGTTATGTGCTATATTTCTATAATGAGCAGATAGATTTTTTTTTTTTCCCCCTTCTTTTTCCAAAACAGCAAGCAAGAGGGCAGTTGTACACCACGTGTCCCCATGGAGCTGCAAATAAACCCAGTGGTTTTAAAAGTCATGTGAAAAAAAGGAAGGTTTAGCTTTGTACTGGATTTCCTTTCCTTAAGTGCTTCCTTTGGATCTTGGGAGAAGAGCTCAAGCACGGGGTGACTTTCCAAGGAGCAGTTGTACCACAAGGCGTGGGAGGTAGGGTCAGGGAAGAGTCACTTGGTTGTTATGTGGGTGTGAAAAGCCTCTGAAAAGGAAAGGGCGGAGGAAAATATTTTGCTTGAATTAAACAAATAAAGGAGAATGTTATATGAATTAGATATTTGAAGTTAGGTTTTGGCCAAGTATTTTTGTGAATTAACTGCCTATCTTCTGAAAATTGTTTATTTAACAGTAAGCTTATCAAAATGTTCTCAGGAGGGACTTTATCATCCCCCCCCCC
>WAAF01005682.1:490415-512869 GCA_013400475.1 Tricholaema leucomelas
TTGGACTTGATGATCTGTGAGGTCTCTTCCAACCTTGGTGATACTGTGAAGTCTGCTGGTTCAAGGATTCTGTAGGAAGCGGGGCCTGCAGGAGGGAAAGTTTTCAAGCTTCCTAGGTGAGCTCTTACCATTTTGAGTGAGGTTTGAGTGTGACAGTGTTATCTTCTGTGAATGTTTTTTGATTGCTGTGACTGTTACACATTGTCTTGCAGTAGACATTGGGTTAGTGTGAGCAGAATGTTCCTTAGGAACTGCTCTGCAAATTTCTTGTGCAGTTTCAAGGTTTGATTCTTCGACTGTCATTGCTGATAACCAGCAAAGTTTGCTTGTTCCTTGCTGTGCCAGCAAAGCTTGCTGATCTGGTTGAAAACCAGATACTTCTTCTCCATTCCTTTTCTTTGGAGAAAATCAGAAATGATCCAACTCATTGCAAAGCTGCATGACTGCTGATAAGGAGGTAACAGCAACTCCTTGCCAGAAACAAAGGAGGAGGTGGGACTGTCCCTTTCATAGAATCAGCCATGTTGAAAGAGACCTCTAAGATCATCCAGTCCAACCTAACACCCAGCCCTAGCCAGTCAACTAGATCATGGCACTAAGTGCCTCATCCAGGCTTTTCCTCAGTGCAGTTCTTCTTCTTTGTCAATGCAAATAAATATTAGCATAGAAGTAATATTTATGGAGCCACATAGGCCCATGGCATTTATCAATTTATGTTTTAAAACAGCATCAAAGATTCTTTTGTGGTAACAAAATTTGTTTGTAATCCCACAAATCACACCTTGTCCTTGTCAGGGCAGAATTTGCACTGGCCAGGAAAAGAAACACAAAACACCTCCAAACCCAATCCCCCAAAGATTTCAGGGCAAAGATGCTTTGGAATTTTTAGTTTCTATTGCATTTTTCTCTTACCTTCCTGGTTCCTTAAATTTGTTACTGCTTTTAGACTGTACCTTGAATACTATGTTGAATTTGGGTTGAGGTGGTAGAGCTGGTCCAGAAAAGGGCAACAGAGCCGAAAAAGGGTCTAGACAACAAGCCTTAGGAGCAGCTGGGAGAACTGGGGTTGTTTAGTCTGGAGATGAGGATGCACGGGGGAGACCTCACTGTTTCTACAACTACCTGAAAGGAGATTGCAGTGAGGTGGGTGTTGATCTCTTCTCCCAAATTAAAAAATGACAGGATGAGAGGAAATGGTTTCAAGCCTGGAGAAGAGGATGCTCGGGGGTGATCTCATTGCTGTCTACAACTACCTGAAGGGAGGCTGTAGCCAGGTGGGGTTGGTCTCTTATGCCAGGCAACCAGCTACAGAACAAGGGGACACAGTCTCAATTTGTGGTGGGGGAGGTCTAGGCTGGATGTTAGGAGGAAGTTGTCGGCAGAGAGAGTGATTGGCATTGGAATGGGCTGCCCAGGGAGGTGGTGGAGTCGCCGTCCATGGAGGTGTTGAAGAAAACCCTGGCTGAGGCACCTAGTGCTATGGTCAGGTTGATTGTCTAGGGCTGGGTGCTAGGTTGGACTGGATGATATTAGAGGTCTCTTCCAACCTGGCTGATTCTATGATTCTAAGTTTCACCAGAGGAGGTTTAGGTTGGGCATTAGAATAAACTTCTCCACTGAAAAGGTTGTCAAGCCTTGGAACAGGCTGCCCAGGGCAGTGGTGGAGTCACCATCTCTGGGAATACTCAAAGCATGCAGAGATGCAGTGCTGAGGGATAAGGTATATCGGTGGACTTGGCAGTGCTGGGTTAATGGTTGGACTTGATGATCTTAAAAGATTTTTGTTTTTCCAGCCTAAATGATTCTATGGATTCTAATCCGTTTTTCTCATGTGCTGTAAACATAAAAGGTGTGATTGTGCCATGTGTCCTTTTGCACTTTCTCATATCTCCACCTATGCTTACCTGTTCCTTGAAAATAAGAAAGAAAGCTGATGTTCTGAGGCACAACCTACTGCTTCACCCTTTGAGAGGGTTTTCTCAGCACACCAGTCAAGAGGAAATAGTTAAAAATTCCATGCAGTGTAGATCCAGCCACACTGGCACTTCCTTGCGTGTATGAGTGAAGTGATTTGCATGCAAAGTTGAACTCTGCATTATCAAATCTGCTGTCAAAAGTTGACCCTGGGCGTTTTGCAAGAAAGATGATGATTGTCTCTTCAATTACTTCAATTCTGTTTTGCCTGTTCAGGAGAACTACCCACAACTCTGTAATTATCACACGCCTGCCATTCAGATCAGGCTCTCCACTGGCAACACAACACACAGCTCTGAACAAGAGTGGTGTGGCGTAGCTACAACATCCAGCTACAAGAACCTCCTCTTAACTAAACACTTTGATTATCTCACAATAATCAGACCATTGAGATGCTACAGTAATTTGGCAGCCCTCTGGGAAGTGCTCCTATGGAATTACAGAATCATAGGGGTTAGAGATGGAAAGTGTATTAGATCATCCAGAGCATCTTCTTGCCAGTACATGCTTTCTGATACGTTTTCTGCTCTTCTTTTTTTTCCCCTGTGGTTTATGGCTAGAGGTACTCTTAACCAGGCCTTCAACTTGCATCTCCTGGAATCTTTTCCATAAGATTTGATGGCAGAATGTTTGGATTTTTTCTTCCTGGCCTAAAGTTCCTTCTTCCATCTCTTTGTTTCACCGTGTCCCTTCAAATCCATGATCTTATTGCTTAGTGATGCATCATGGTGTTAATGACCTTTAAATATCAGAGAACTATAGAACGGCTTTAGGTGGGAAGGAACCTTAAGAAATCATCTGCTCTAACCTCTCTGTCATGGTTGCTCAAAAATCACAGCATGGGTGGGCGTTGGAATGGACCTGTGATGATACCTAGTCCAACCCCACTGCTAAAGTAAGTTCACATAGAACAGGTTGCACTGAATCATGTCCAGGTGGGTTTTGAAGGTGAGAAGGAGCCTCTCTGGGCAGCCTGCTCCAGTGCTCTGTAACCCTTACAGCAAAGATTTTTTTTTTTTCCTTATCACAGGATATTAGGGGGTGGAAGGAACCTTCAGAGATCATCAAGTCCAACCCTCCTGCCAGAGCAGGACCATAATCTATTGCAGGTCACACAGGAATGCATCCAGATGGGTCTTGAAAGTCTCCACAGCAGACCACGCAGCCTCTCTGAGAAGTCTGTTCCCATGACCCTTACAGTAGAGTATTTCTTTCTTATGTTGAGGTGAAACTTCCTGTGCTGTAGTTTATATCCATTGTCCCTTGTCCTGTCACAGGGTGCAACTGAGAAGAGTCTGTCCCCTCCCTCTTGACATCCAGCCCTCATATATTTATAAAGATTTATTCAGTCCCCTCTAAGATTTCTCTTCACCAGACCAAAAAGCCCCCAGGTCCCTCAGTCTCTCCTCACAGGACACATGCTCCAGCCTCATTATAATCTTCATAGCCACATGTTCAGGTAGCACTTCCTGTGTTCCAGTTTGTGCCTCTTGCCCCTTGTCCTGTCACTGGGCATCACTGGAGAAGAGCCTGACACCATCCCCTCGATTTGCTGCCCTTTAGCTATTAAACAGCATTGAGAAGATGTCCTGTCTGCTCTTCTCCAGACTAAACAGCCTCAGGTCTCTCAGCCTTGAATATAAGTGGAACAGCACTAGATTTTATTGAATATTGGATGTTTCACTTACCCTAAGTGCTGCAGGTTCACCTTTTCAGGATTTGGGACAGCTGTGCTGATAGAAGATGGGTTCTAAACTGAACTGTTAATAATATAATTTCTCAGAAGCCTTTTTTTATTGCAGTATAAGAGTAGTCTGTTCTGGTGAGTGGTCGGCTTCAACTTGAGAAATTGTTGAAAATTATCTGAAAAAGCCTTTTTTTTTTTTTTTTTTCCTTTTTTCTCAGAAATGAAAAAGGTTTTATCTGGAGAAGCTATGCCAGTATAACTTAAGTGACTCCCAGGCAACCAGCAACAGGACAAGGGGACACAGCCTCAAGTTATGCTGGGGGAAGTATAGGCTGGATGTTAGGAGGAAGTTGTTGCCAGAGAGAGTGATTGGCATTGGAATGGGCTGCCCAGGGAGGTGGTGGAGTCACCGTCCCTGGAGGTGTTCAGGAAAAGACTGGATGAGGCACTTAGTGCCATGGTCTAGTTGACTGGCTAGGGCTGGTTGCCTGGCAGAAGGCACCAACCCCACCTGGCTATAGCCTCCCTTCAGGTAGTTGTAGACAGCAGTGAGGTCACCCTGAGCCTCCTTTTCTCCAGGCTGCACACCCCCAGCTCCCTCAGCCTCTCCTCACAGGGCTGTGTTCCAGGCCCCTCACCAGCTTCGTTGCCCTTCTTTGGACACATTCCACTATCTCAACATCTCTCTTGAATTGAGGAGCCCAGGACTGGACACAGCACTCAAGGTGTGGCCTGACCAGTGCTGATCACAGGGGCAGAATAACCTCCCTCATCCTACTGGCCACACTGTTCCTGATCCAGGCCAGGATGCCGTTGGCTCTCTTGGCCACCTGGGCACACTGCTGGCTCATCTTCAGCTACTCTCTACCAGCACCCTCAGGTCCCTTTTTTCTCAGCTACTCTCCAGCCACTCTCTCCCCAGCCTGTAGCACTGCTTGGTGTTGTTGTGGCCGAAGTGTAGAACCCTGTGCTTGGCCTTGTTAAATCTCATCCCATTGGCCTCTGCCCACCTATCCAGCCTGGCAAGGTCCCTCTGCAGGGCTTTCCTACTCTCTAACCGGTCAACACCTGCTCCTAGCTTGGTGTCATCTGCAAACTTACTGATGATGGACTCAATTAATTGCAATAATAATGAAGAATTAGTAATCACAGTGTTTGTAACTTGCACTACAAGACCTTTTCTTGTAGGTACTGTTCAGATATTGAAATGTAGCTGTAAGGTGTTCCTGGAGCCTTCTCTTCTCCAGGCTGAACAGACTCAGCTCTCTCAGCCTGTCTGTGTAGGACAGTTGCTCCAACCATCTGATTGTCTTCATGGTCCTCCTCTGGATCTGCTTCAGCAGGCCTGATTCCTTCCTGTGTTGAGGGCTCTAGATATGGACACAGTGCTCCAGGAGAGGTCTCACCAAAGCACAATGGCAGAACTACCTCTCCCGACCTGCTGGCTGTACCTCTTTTGACACACCACAGGATACTGCTTGACTTCTGGACTGCAAGTGCGTGTTGGCAGCTCATGTCCAGCTTCTCATCCACCAGTAGACTTAAGTACTTTTCTACAGGACTTCTCTCAATCTCATTTTCCCCCAACCTGTATTGGTACCAAGGTTTGCCCTAACCCAGGTGCTGGACATTGCACTTTGCCTCATTGGATTTCACAAGAGTCACACTGTGTCAGAATTAAGTGTTGGACACACTCAGAAGGGCTCCTAGGATTTGTGACAAGCATTTGTGTGTTGTGGAAAGCTTGATCTTGTGGACCTCAGGAGTTTGGGGTAAGATGTCTTCCTTCAAGCCAGTAGGAAGCTGGGTGCACAGTAGGAATGTTGTTGGGAGAGGCGAGGATGGGTGTATCGGAGCAGGTTAAATTACTGTTGGTGAGTAGATTGAAAGCGTTTTGAGGGCCATGTTGTGTAACCAACAGGGACATGTATGACAAACATGGAAAGGGGTTGGTTACTGAGAGAAAATGAGAGTGGGTAGGTAATTAGACTGGCAAGTGAGAGAGGAGGTAGGAGTGGGTGAGGAGATGGGTATGTCTGTAGCAAATAAGGTAGAGCAATGTTAAGGGCAGATTCCATGAGGATACTTAAAAGCATGATAACCACCTGCCCCAAGACAGGCAGAGAAGACCATTAGCCAGCACTGTCAGAGGGACTGTGGGGCGTGCAGGTGAGCAGGCAAAGCCTCGAGACCAGTTACAGCTGTCCACGGGTCTGTCTGTCACATTTGGATGGCACATCCTTTACTCTGCCTGATCTTCACTCTGTGCATGCAGAACACAGCAATCTTCATCTCGGTCCGACAGCTGCGTTTTGTTGGTGTTCCTACAGAAGCAGGTAGATCACTGCGGGGTGACCACTGCTTGCTGAGTGTTCTGGCTCTAACAAAGTCACAGAGAAGGCAGGTGAAGCCCAACAGACACCTTCAGTCTGTTTGAATTGTGGCAGTGTGTAGTGGGTATTCCTAAGAGCTGAAGTGACCCAAGAGCTGCAGGTGGAAGGAGCTACCTGGTGAATAAAAGGTACGAAGGTGAGGGATACACTGAAATAACAAAGATGCAATTCATCAGCATGAAAGCATCTCCCAAACATGAAGATGCTTTTGTTTCAATGAATTCAATGGGAAGATAAAGTAACCTTGCATCATCATCAAACCTTGTCTGACAAGGCATTTGTTAGGGTCTTTCACTGTAAGGCTGGGCATAGTTCACCCTGACTAATGGGTAACTGCTTTTAATTTACTGTGGCAGAGCTACAACCCTGATTGTGACTGCTCTGTGGTCCAGTTTAATGTAATGGCTCTGATGTCCTCTTAAGTAGTTATTAGGTTGTGCATGGTACATTTTCAGTAGTTACTGTAATAGACCAAGTCCTTTTGAAGCCCAAATAGGGATGAATGACTACTGCAAGAAGTCAGTGTCACAGTATCGCAGTCTCACAGTATCACCAAGGTTGGAAGAGACCTCACAGATCATCAAGTCCAACCCTTTACCACAGAGCTCAAGGCTAGACCATGGCACCAAGTGCCACGTCCAACCTTGCCTTGAACAGCCCCAGGGATGGCGACTCCACCACCTCCCCGGGCAGCCCATTTCAGTGTCTTTATCTTTGTTGCCAAAACCCTAGATATTTACTAAGGAATAATGTAACATGAAGCGGTGTACTTAAAATTTCTACTGGAGATCAGCATCTGCAGGTTTTTCTTCCAGTAGCTAAGTAAGGTGGAAATTTTTTCCCACTGGACCTATTCTTTGATGAAAACTGCATTATTTTGTCTGTATTTGGATTCACAGATTGCATCAGATTGGAGGAGACTGACAAAGGTCATCTTGTCCAGCTCCCCAGCAGTGAGCAAGGACACCTCCAACTATATCAGGCTTCCCAGGGCTACATCATAGAGTCAACCAGGTTGGAAGAGACCTCCAAGATCATCCAGTCCAGCCTAGCATCACCCCTAGCCAATCAACTAGACCATGGCACTAAATGCCTCATCCAGTCTTTCTTTGAACACCTCCAGGGACGGTGACTCCACCACCTCCCTGGGCAGCCCATTCCAGTGCTAATCACTCTCTCTGTGAAGAACTTTCTAACATCCAGCCTATACTTCCCCTGGCACAACTTGAGACTCCGTCCCCTTGTTCTAATTGCTAGTTGTCTGGCAGAAGAGGCCAACCCCCACCTGCCTACAACCTCCCTTCAGATAGTTGTAGACAGGTTACACAAAAAAAACCCCACAATATGGAAGACTGATCAAGATCTGATTCAAGACCGATCTTGAATGTCTCCAGGGACAGGGCCTTGACAGGAAGATGAAAACCTGGTATATGGAGTACCCTGTTGTGAGGAGCATTCATGCTTGCTGTTAGTTGTACATCAGTGGTTTTAGAGTCAGTTGGGATCGTTGCATGCACCTTATGCTATCGAATCAGGTCTGGCGAGGAGATGCCAGCCCAGTGTTATGGTACATTTAATAACACAAACCAGCTCTGTGGTGTTTTATTGCCAAGCAGGGGTCTGTAATGCTGGAAAATAGATCAGTGTTTTGGTAGCTTTTAAAATATCCCTAAGCAGTGAGTGACATGTGGTGGTCACCTGTTGCAGACTGGATTTCCTTCAAGGTTTGGATCTTTAGGTGAGCTGTACGCTAGTCAGTATTTACTCACTTTAAATCTGAGACAAATCAGAAACCATTTGCTGTGCTTAGGCAAATGTTTCTTACTGCTGAAACAGAGCAATCAAACCTCTTGCTCATGTTCAGGTGCTGTAACTGTGGAAAGTAAGCTTCAGAGGAAAGTGTGGACAAGTTTGATTCAAGCCTGTGGTGTTGTAGATCTTTCAACCCCCCACGTTTGCATTTCTTACGTGAGCAGAAATCCTGGTAGAGTTCACCTGTGCGTCATCTGTGCTTTTAAGGACTGCAGGAATTGAATCACTGTGTCAAAACCGTGGTTCTTAGTTGCCATCTGTGGGATTGCAGGGATGCTGTTGCAATATTTACAACCACCATCCTGACTGGAAGTTTGTTTGCTGTAAGGCTTGATGTTCAAGCTTATCACAACAATCGTCAGCGCGGCGCGGGCAGTTCGTACCATCCTGAGAATACACAGGAATTAAAACCTTGACGTTTCCCTTCTGTTTAATTAGTTGTTTGTTTTAGTGGGTGACAAGGTTACAAAGCATTTGCCATCAGCATGCTTCGTCTTTGACCATTTTTTTCCATCTGGGTGTGTGCTTCCTTTTCATTATGTTGTTTTTCTTTCCCTTTTTATTTTTTTCGTAGCACAGCCACTCCTTTCGTTTTAAGAATACAAAATAAGCTTATTGCTGAACAGGAAAATTACAACAAGTTTCATAAACATTGCAATTCTGATCCTTCTAATCTTTTCTTACCTGTAGAGGCAGGTGCAGGAAGCTACTACAGGAGAAGAGGTTTACTAACTCTTGCAAGGCTTGGAGTTACACCACAGAGCAAGATATTTTAGATGCTACGGAGAAGGTTCAGACCAACATGGCCGAAAGGTGCGTTGCTCAGAAATGCATCCCTTCTGCTTGGCTTGTTTCACTTCACTTCTGCCTCATAGAGTTTTGAGCCCTTAGGCTGGCATTTTAAATACAGAATTGAAATAGGCTGTTTGAAGACTTCACATATTGTTTGTTTCCTGCTGTTGTCAAATAGATTCTATTTATGGAGGTAGAATCCTTGAATGCTTTGGCTATGCGGACTACGTCTGTTTGTGTGCTCAGGTGAAAGTGAAGGGAATCACTTGTTTGATGTCAGTAAAAAGGAAAGCAGTGAATGCTGTTAGCCATGCTGGCTGTGTAATGCTGAGATAGTGTCTGTAGGAAGGCAACCAGACAGCTTAAAGAAGAAGTAGGGTTTATTTATTTCTTTTCTTAGCCTGCTGGAACCCTTTAGAATGTTGAAATGGGGGTAGAGCAAAGAGAGTGGTAAAAAAGACATCACCCGTCCCTTGTGATTCTGTGGTTTTCTCTGAAGCTTTATTTTTTCCCCTCCCTAAAATCAACCATGTGTTTCAGTTGTGATCCCTGCCCTAAGCCTGTAGCTGTGTACAAGATGTCTCATTTGCCTAACCTTTCAAATGATAACGCTTCCATAAGGCTTCCCATCTGGAAGATACTTCACGCACCTTTCCTTTGTGATTCCCAGCCCCCTTTGTACATATTCCTGTGGTTTTGTGAATGGAGATTCCTGTGCATGGGTTTTGGTAGTGTCCAGTTCTGATTGGAGAAATAGCTAAAAGCAGTTTATTACTTATTGCCAGAGCTAAGCTTTCACTATTTGTCTACCTTGCTCAGTTTGATAGAAGCAATTCATTTATGAGAGAATAATTTGTCTGCTTAAAAATGTTCTGGTTCATTTGCTAGAAGAAATGCTAACCCATCAACACAGAACAAGAGATCTGAGGACCTTTTTCCTCCTGTCATTGAGGAGATGCCTGGAAGCTTTAAGGTTTTGATCTAAAATTGTATGATCAGACCAAATCACAGCCATAGAATAAAGTGTGAAGTTCTGTCAAATTCTGTCTCAAAATGATACGTCTGTTAAAGGATTACGCACAAGTAATTGCCATGCTGGCATTTACATTATCCAGGCTACAGTTCCCCTTGAATAAAGTTAATAAAATTGTGTCAAAAACCAGGATAACCACAATATGAAATAACTGGAGACAAACCTTTTTCATTCTCAAAACTTGTGACAGAGATGTTGCTGCATATAAGCAGCATTACAGAAGGGAAGAAAAAGAGCAGCTTTGTGTGCGTGACTTTGGAGAAGGGACAGGGGATTGCTGGATTTACAGCACTTTTACAGCTTCTGAGCAGCTCCTGGACTGCAGATATATTTCCTTGTGCTGCCTGTATTTACTGATATGGACGGATAAGTAACAGTTGAGATTGTTCAACCTGCAGAAGGCTCCAGGCAGACCTTACATCAACCTTTCAATACCTAAAAGCAGCCTACAAGAAAGCTGTGGAGGGGCTTTTTACAAGGGTTTGTTATTATAAGAACAAGAGGGATGGCTTTGAGCTGGAAGAGGGGAGATTTAGACTGAATATTGGAACGAAGTTCTTTTCAGTTTAGGGTGGTGAGACACTGGGACAGGTTGTCCAGGAAAGTTGTGGATGCCCTCTCCCTGGAGGTATTCAAGGCTGGATTGGACAGGGCCTTGAGATAACATAATCTTAGTGGATGATGTACCTGCCCATGGTAGGGAGGTTGGAACTAGATAATCCTTAAGGTTCCTTCCAACCAAAACCATTCTGTGAGTACTGTGTCCAGTTCTGGGCTTCTGAATTCAAGAGAGATATTGAGCTACTGTAATGCATCCAGAGAAGGGCAAAAAAGCTGATGAGAGGCCTGGAACACAGCCCTGTGAGGAGAGGCTGAGGGAGCTGCGGGTGTGCAGCCTGCAGAAGAGGAGGCTCAGGGCTGACCTCATTGCTGTCTACAACTACCTGAAGGCAGCTGTAGCCAGGTGGGGGTTGGTCTCTTCTACCAGGCAAGCAGCAACAGAAGAAGGGGACACAGTCTCAAGTTGTGACAGGGGAGGTGTAGGTAGGATGTTGGGAGGAAGTTGTTGGCAGAGAGAGTGATTGGCATTGGAAGGGGCTGCCCAGGGAGGTGGTGGAGTCAGTGTCCTGGGAGGTGTTGAAGAAAAACCTGGCTGAGGCACTTAGTTCCATGTTCTAGTTGATTGGCTAAGGCTGGGCAATAGGTTGGACTGGATGATGTTGGAAGTCTCTTCCAACCTGGTTGGTTCTATGATTTCACATAACCATCCTTTAAAAGGACTAGAATTTCAAAGTTCTGGACACCCAACAGCACCAATGTGTTTACTCCCAGCTAGTGGTGACACCCTCTGGATGCTGAGCTCTTGTAAAACTTCATCTGTCATTTAGGTAATGATGACAAGCTGAGTTTTTCCTGAAGCCTGGTATGGTCCATGGTCAGTGGTGTAGTAGCAGGAGAAAGCAGTTCAAATCTGCTGTCTGCCATGCTTGTTCTCTCAACTGCTGTAAAGTGTCTTCTTTTCAAATGCTTTTTAAAGCACGACGATGCAAATTTGAACCGTCTGCAGATTTGACCTGTATTTATATCTGCATTTTTGGAAGAAACCCATAAAATTATTTGCATGCTGTTTTCACTAAATCTCTAGTTCATTATTCTGAGCAGATTTGATGCATCTGCAGCATGCACGATCTGGCTTTCTGATAAGCAGGTGCACAGCTTCGCATATCTCTTCAAATCAGTGTAGCAACTCCTTTTACAAACTACGTGACAATGTACAACCTCCTATCTGAGAGCCAGATCAGACTTAAAATTGGGACTCAGTCCAAAAAACAAAATACTGCAATCAATCTACTTACTGTGTCAGCATTCTGATTGGTTTCTGCCATATGCACTGCAGGGAAAGGAAGTGGAAAACGCACAGTAGCATCCACAAATGGATTCCTGAGTCATGGACGATGGCTGAGACAGGCATTGTTAGTAAGAGATGCTGAAAGGTTCCTGTTTTTGCAGATTAGTAGGTGTTAAGGGTGCTGTTTATAAGCCTGTGTGACACTAAGGAAGTCACTGTGTGACACTACGGATGCCATGTGACTTCCTTGTTTACCCCCAGCCCAACTGCAAGTGTATGAGGTAGCAGCCACAGAATGATCTGCTTGCGCTACAATATCCTCAGTCCGTCACCCTCAGCCCTTACAGCTGCCACTTGGCACCGGCAGGGATTTGTGGAGTTCAGTCCCTCAGAAAACCATCCCTCAGACATTGATATATTCAGACTGGGCTGACATCTTGCTTAAGACTGTATGTTTCCTTCACTTCAGTCATCTGCTCCGTCCCGGGTCCCAGTGGGCAGTTGGGACTTCCTGCTGCTGCACCTACCCACTGCGTGGGGCACACATCCATTCCTGTATGCACACCACTTAACCCTCTCATTTCCAATTTCCTAGGCTTAGTTTCTGTCCCTTAATAAAATATTTCACTTGTGCTACTGGGGGAGGAGGACTGTCAGGAAAGTTGGGATGAGAGTAACCAAATTAAGATCAACAAGGGCAAGTGTAGGATCCTGCACCTAAAGAGAAATAAGCCCATGCATCAGTACAGGTTAGAGATTGACCTGCTGGAAAGCAGCTCTGCAGAAAACAGCCTGGGAGTACTGCTGGTTAACAATTTGACCACGAGCCAGCAGTGTGCTCTTGTGACCAAGAAGGCCAATGGTCTCCTGGAGTGCATTAAGAAGAGTGTGGGCAGCAGGTTGAGGGAGATTTTAACTGCCTCTCTACTCTGCCTTAGTGAGGCTGCTTCTGAAGTATTGTGTCCAGTTCAGGAGAGCCAGGGAACTACTGGACAGAGTCCAGAGGAATCTGCAAAGGTGATGATGCAACTGGAGCATCTCTGTAATGAGGAAAGGCTGAGAGACTTGGGGCTGTTAAGTCTGGAGAAGATAAGAGAGAGGGCATCTTATCAATGCTGATCAGTATCTAAAGGGAGGATGTCAAGAGGATGGGGCCAAATTCTTTTCAGTAGTGCCCAGTGACTAGACAAGGGGCCAGAGGCACAAACTGGAACACAGGAAATTCCATCTGAACGTGAGGGCTTTTCCTTTGAGGATGGCAGAGCACTGGAAGAGACTGCTCAGAGAGATTGTAGAATGTCCTTCTCTGGAGGCTTGCATGTGGGCATGATCCTGTGCAGTCTGCTGTAGATGCATCTGTTTTAAGGGACAGGTGAACTAGATGATCTCCTTCTGTCCATATGCACCCGTGGGTTGCTTCTCAGATTGCTGTCTGCACACTCCGGTGTGCAGCCTGTGCTGCTGAGCAGAAGGGTCGCTTTGGGGTTACAACAGTGAATCTGCTAAAAGCAATCAGACTTTAGCAGTGATTTAAGCACTCAGGTTTCTGGGTGAAAGCCAACTGCCAAAGTTTAATCTGCACCCTAAAGCTGTCCTGGTAAATCTGATCTGGTAATTCTGCTTGCTTATAGGTGGAGACACCAATATCAAAACAGCCTTTCCTGATAAAGAGCAGTAGAGCCTTCCACGTCCACAATCAAACAAAAAACGTTCTTAATGTTTTTTACGTTACTACACTGTCCATGTGGAGCAGGACACATGGGTGGGTTTTGACTCTGATAGAAAAGACCAGACAGCCATAATATATGTGCAGTTAGATGTCTGCAAGTGCACCAAGGGTGAAGTTCCCTTGCCTGCACATTGGTGTGTGCTGCATTTGAGACATCACAGTACATCTGGGGTGTACTGATAGGACTGGATGGTACAAGAGGAATTCTGTGAAGTTTTGTCCAGCCAGGCAGGACACTGTACACCTACAATAGCAAAATGCAAAGATTCTGTATTTGAGCAGCTACATTTCTCTGTAAGTGTCCAAGGTCCTGTTGCAATTGCTGGAGATGCAGCTAGTTGCTGAAGTCTGGAGAGTGATTCTGCTCACCCAGCAGCAGACATTCCATTGTGGCAGCCTGAGATACTGTCCAGATGCTATTACATCTGCAGTGATTAGGCCACTGTCTTGTTTTTATTTCCCTGTGACACTTAAAGTGAAACAAATATCAATTATAAATAGCTTGAACTACAAACCAATTCACATTCTTACAGTGAACATCACACAATTTGTAATAGTAAATTGGGATGCAGAGAAACTCTTGATTTTTATGCAGCTGGAACCCTGTGCGAAGCAAATAACTTCTCATGAGTGAAATTACAGTTAATTGCTTACACTTCCCATTTAAGTTTCAGTGTCCTGACCACATTTAAGCTGCATTTTTGTTGTTATTGTTACATTTTACGTGGCTAACTAATAAGTAGTGAGTTACTCATTTAGATAAGGATTTATCTTTTTGGCTAAACCACTACAACACCTAAGGGTTTATTTCCCTGTTTTTAATTGCCGGTTTCTTTGTCTTTTATTGGATCTTGGTTTGAAAAAAGAAGATCAACAAGCCCATTGTGATCCTTTTGATTAGACTTGAACAGAGATAATCAAAGTATAGTGTCCCTCTGTGAGAAGAGTTTTTAATGATTGTTGGTTGTACTTGCTGGCCTCAGTTCTGAAGGGAAGCAGAGATGACCTCATCCTGAAAGTTGTGAGTCTCATGCTGGTGTCATTCAGCGCCTGGAAAAGAGGTTGTCTTTTTGTTTCTTGTTGCCTCTTTTTTTTTTTTTTTTAATGAGGAGCTATCAGCTGGCCTGATGGGCCCTGCAGCTTTGGGAACACTGGCCAAAAACCCTGTGTCAGTAGTGTGCTTGTTTCTGAAATGTTGAACTACAGAGCTGAATTGTGTTTCAAGAGCAATCTCAGACCTGTGGTCTGTTTGCTGCAGTGATGGCTCTGGGAGCAACCAGTACCAAAGACTTTAGGGAGAGGTGATGGAGTCCTTACAGGGGACAATTACTAAAGATCTGAGGGTTTATTCTTACTCTTTCATACCAACTAATCTAATAATTCCAGATGTTGTAATTGCCTATTAAAAGACTTGATTTCTTAACCTGTCATATGTCTTGGCTTTGAAATACACTTAATGAGGGAAGTCCACACTTTATCCTGCACTCTGCAGACTACAAAACTGTGCAGGGCATTGGTAGCTTGATGTGTGTTTGTGCAGGTGCTGATGAGTTTGCACCACAGAATCACAATTGGTTTGAGTTGGAAGGGACCAAGCCCTCTGCAGTGAGCAGGGACACCTTCAACTAGATCAGGTTTGCTCACAGCGCTGTCCAACCTGGCCTTAAATATTTTCAGACATCTACCACCTTTCTGGGCAGCCTGCACCAATATTTCACCACTCTCAGCATAGAAGAAGTTATTGGTAGGTCCAATTTGAATCTTCTTTCTTTAAAGCCACCAGGCCTTGTCCAGTCTCAACAAGCTGTACTAGAAGAATTGTCTCCCATATTATAGACCCCATGAAGTACAGAAAGGGCACAGTCCTTCTCTTCTCCAGGCTGAACAGCCTCAACTGTCTCAATCTGTCCTTAATGCAGAGGGAATCCATCTCACACATCTTTTTTGTGTCCCTGCTCTGGACGTGCTTCAAAAGGTCCACACCTGTCCTGTGCTGAGGACACAACACTGCAGTGGGATTTTGCAAGAGCAGGGTAGAGGGCAGAATCGCCTCCGTTGCCTTGCTGTGGTCACAGACTACTCCTTGAACTGTTGAACTATGTGTTGCATAGTCTGACTTCCAGATTTCAGGTCAGTTGTGACCATAATGTGAATGCCTAAATATTTATAATGGTTTCAGTTCATGGAACATCTCCATATGTCAGGAGAAGGATGAACAGTTTCCTGTCCCTCCTCGCTGTTCCGCATTTCTGAAGCTGTTAACCTTCTTTCATCTGATATGACCTTCCTCTGAAACACCCCAAACTTTTCAATTCCATTTTGGCTCATGCAGTGCAATCTGCTGCAGTGTCTGCTGTGTATTTCAGTCCTCATGAAAAACCCCATTTCTCACCTGTACCTCCACACACTTTCATAAGGATAATCTGACAAGCTAAGCTGGCACGTTGTTCCCACCTTTGTTGCCAAGTATATGGCAATGTAAAGAAGCAAATTGTGACAGCCCCATGTCTTTGAAGGTGCTTGAACACCTAACTCACCATGAAATCATGAGCAATGAGGCTCTTGAGCTGGGGTCTTCACTCAAACTTCTGCTTAATCACTCTCTTACTGACTTCAGTCACTTTACAGTTTTGTCTTAGATGTGTATTTAAAGCTGCTGATTCTTCTAGTGTGGCCAGCAGGGCAAGGGAGGGGATTCTCCCCCTTTACTCTGCTCTCCTCAGACCCCACCTGGAGTACTGTGTGCAGTTCTGGAGCCCCCAACACAAGAAGGATGTGGAGCTGCTGGAGCGGGTCCAGAGGAGAGCCACGAAGATGCTCAGAGGGCTGCAGCAGCTCTGCTATGAGGACAGGCTGAGAGAGTTGGGGCTCTGCAGCCTGGAGAAGGCTTCGAGGAGACCTTAGAGTGGCTTTCCAGTATCTGAAGGGAGTCTACAGGAAGTCTGGGGAGGGACTATTGACAAGGTCTGGTAATGTCAGGACGAGGGGGAATGGGTTTAAACTGGAGGAGGGGAGATTTAGACTGGGCGTTAGGAGGAAGTTCTTTACAGTGAGGGTGGTGAGACACTGGCACAGGTTGCCCAGGGAGGTTGTGGATGCTTCCTCCCTGGAGGTGTTTAAAGCCAGGCTGGATGAGGCCTTGATCAACCTGCTCTAGTGGGAGGTGTCCCTGCCTATGGCAGGGGGTTGGAGCTGGATGATCCTTGAGGTCCCTTCCAACCTAAACCATTCTGTGATTCTCCGCATCCAAACTTTGGCTTGGAGACAGAGAGCAGGGTGTCAGCAGTTTCCTCTACAAGGGAATCAACATTCATCTGTTTTATGTTCTAGCCCTGGCCTGGAGAAATTGTGGGATCAATAAGTGTAGTACATTTAATGCATCTCCTCCCCATCTTGCCATGGTTTGGTGTTCCAAATTCATCGTATTCCTTTGCTTTCTGAGACACATTGAAGATAGAATTAATCTCAGTAGTGTTCAAGGCCAGATTGGATGGGGCTTTGAGCAGTCGGGTCTAGTAGAAGGTGTCCCTTCCCATGGCAGTGAGATTGGAGGGGATCTTTAAGATCTTTTAACTTCTGTGTTAGAATAGAATAGAATAGAATAAGTCAGGTTGGAAGAGACCTCCAACATCATCCAGTCCAACCTAGCACCCAGCCCTATCCAGTCAACCAGACCATGGCACTAAGTGCCTCATCCGGGCTTTTCCTGAACACCCCCAGGGACGGTGACTCCACCACCTCCCCGGGCAGCCCATTCCAATGCCAATCACTCTCTCTGTGAAAAACTTCCTCCTAACATCCAGCCTATACTTCCCTCGGCACAACTTGAGACTGTGTCCCCTTGTCCTGTTGTTGGTTGCCTGGCAGAAGAGACCAACCCCCACCTGGCTACAACCTCCCTTCAGGTAGTTGTAGACACCAATGAGGTCTGCCCTCAGCCTCCTCTTCTCCAGGCTANACCCCCAGGTCCCTTTCTTTGTGGCTGCTCTCCAGCCACTCTGTCACCAGCCTGTAGCGTTGCTTGGTGTTGTTAGAGCTGGCTGAAATAGTTTTCACGAAGTGGAAGTTTTCCTGAAGTAAGCTACATTTTTTTTTCAGCAAAAACACTGAACTCATTTCACAGAATCATAGAATCGTTTAGCCTGGAAAAGTCCTTTAAAATCATAGTCCAGCTATCAACCCAGCACTGCCAAGTCACCACTAAACCATGTCACCAAGCACTACATCTGCACAGCTTTAAAATTATCTTACACTGGACTTTGGTCTGCCCTTTCTTTGCAATTTTCTTTGCTAACGTGAGGAGGATTACAAATACATCTCAAAGGGTGGTTCTGAAAATCAGGGGAGTCTGTTAGCATTTCTAGTCTTAACCAAAATGCAAGTCTGATCATGGGATATTAGGGGTTGGAAGGGACCCAAGGAGATCATCAAGTCCAACCCCCTGCCAGAGCAGGACCACACAATCTAGCACAGATCACAGAGGAACGCATCCAGACAGGCTTTGAAGGTCTCCAGAGGAGACTTTCCTCAAACCTGTTCATCTCCCGGGGCTGAGTTTGGTGTCTTGTTCTATTTGTTGTGATTTTTTTATTTCCTTTTTAAAACTTTGGGACTGTTTTCATCTCTCCTCTCTACATTTTCCAAATCTGTGTTGGTGTACAAGATGCTCTGCGTGCTGGAGGTGGATACAAAAATACGCTTATAGGGTTTAGTTTCTGACGTGATGGGAACCATGCTGCATAAGAAGTTGCATCTGTGTCAGCGCTGGATACAAGCTTCTTCATCCCGAAGAGAAAGGCAGGAGACTGAATCTTGTCTCCCTTTTCCACAAAAAAGGGGCCTTTTGAAGCATTCCTTGGATTATTGGAATATATGTTTTAACTCCTTGATTTCAATTTGGGATAAAAAAAACCCTGTTAGCTCCCAACATCAAAACGGCTCCAGAAACACAGCTTCCTAACCTCCGTCTAGAACTTGTTCAGTGACATTTCTTAACATGAGACTGCACCATGGTGAACATCAAGCCAAGCTGCACTCCCAAGTCCAGGCTGCATGTCCATTTCTCAGCAGAGGACCATTTTCCCAGTACAGGAGGAGCAGCCCCGCCGTGGGAGAGCAGGGTCTGCTCTCATCTTTCACGTCTTTATAGCTTCCTGCACTGAACCACCCTGCTTCTGAGCTGTGGGCACAGAGAGCATTTGGCATGAAGACAAGAGATGTACCCTGGGGACTGCCAGGCAGCAACAAACACAGAGCAGCTCCTTCTCTCCTGCCAGAGGAGCTTCTGGTAGCGGACTTTGGGGACGTACTCTTCATGTGGGCACAATTAACTCTTGATTAAAAAGAAAACCCCAAATCACCTTGAAACTATCCTGGGGCAGAAAACAAATGACTGCAAGAATACCAGAGGATTGAGCAAGATGCAAAGGACATGTTGTTTCCTTTAAGGCTTCTGACTACCACTGACGTCACTTAGATAGTTTGGATGTTTGTGAGCACTACAGGGCTTGGAAAGGGAAAGCCAATCGGAAAAACACTGGGAAGCTGAACAATTTGTTTTGTTTTATGACTCCCTGGTAGTTTAATGAGGGAGCTATTACTCATGTGCTGTCACTGCACATCTAGAAAATTCCTCTGGGTTTAAAAACTGGCAAGAAAACCTGGTTTCCTAAAAACCAGTGGATTAAAATAAGTCCATTGCCCAGGAATCCTTAACAGGAAGGGTCAGAGGTGGAGCCGTGCGGGATTAACGGTGTGCTGGAACTCTTCTCCACGGGCTGTTTCAAAGAGCAGATCGTGCTGGCAGGGATTCAGAGGAGTGATGCAGCAGTCTCGCTCAGCAGCTCACTTTTAGGGATGTAATGCTGTGGATTTCAGACAGGGGAAAAAAAGATGGGTTTGATGGAGTTACTCTTCAGCCTGGAGAAGAGAATACTTCAGGGAGACCTTAGAGCAGCCTTCCACTAACTGAAGTTAGAATCATAGAATCATAGAATGGTTTAGGTTGGAAGGGACCTCAAGGATCATCCAGCTCCAACCCCCACCATAGGCAGGGACACCTCCTACTAGAGCAGGCTGCTCAAGGCCTCATCCATCCTGGCCTTAAACACCTCCAGGGAGGAAGCATCCACAACCTCCCTGGGCAACCCGTTCCAGTGCCTTACCACCCTCACTGTAAAGAACTTCCTCCTAACATCCAGTCGGAATCTCCCCTCTTCCAGCTTAAACCCATTCCCCCTCGTCCTAACATTACTAGACCGTGTAAATAGTCCCTCCCCAGCTTTCCTGTAGGCTCCCTTCAAATACTGGAAAGCCACTATAAGGTCTCCTCGAAGCCTTCTCCTCTCCAGGCTGAAGAGCCCCAACTCTCTCAGCCTGTCCTCATAGCAGAGGTGCTCCAGCCCTCTGATCATCTTCGTGGCTCTCCTCTGGACCTGCTCCAGCAGTTCCATGTCCTTCTTGTATTGGGGGCTCCAGAATTGCACACAGTACTCCAGGTGGGGAGTTGGCCTACAAGAAAACTAGGGAGGAACTTTTTACAAGGGCTTGTAATGACAGAATCATAGAATCAGTCAGGGTTGGAAGGGATCACAAAGATCATCTAGTTCCAACCCTCAGGGACAAGAGGGACAAGAAGGAGTGGACTAAAGCTTAGGGAGAGCAGATTTAGACTGGATACTAGGAAGAAATTCTTTACAGTGGGAGTGGTGAGACAGTGGAATAGGTTGCCCAGGGAAGTTGTGGATACCCCTTCCCTGGAGGTGTTCCATGCCAGACAAGGACTTGAGCAACATAGTGGAAGATGTCTTTGCCCATGGCCCGGCAGTTGGAAGTAGATGATCTTTAAGGCCCATTCCAACCCAAACAATCCTATGATCGTAGCTAATGCTTCACCTCCATTTCCTTGCATCTGAAAACATCCAGGACTGGGGTACTGGATCCCTCCTAAACAGATGAGATGTAAAGAAAGCGTTCTGTACTCATGGGCCATGGTAAGATGGTGTAGTGATTAGAATAGAAGAGAATTGAATCAGCCAGGTTAGAAGAGACCTCCAAGATCATCCAGTCCAACCTAGCACCCAGCCCTATCCAGTCAAATAAACCATAGCACTAAGTGCCTCATCCAGTCTTTTCTTGAACACCTCCAGGAATAGCGACTCCACCACCTCCCTGGGCAGCCCAATCACTCTCTCTGCCGACAACTTCCTCCTGACACCCAGCCTAGACCTCCCCTGGCACAGCTTGTGACTGTGTCCCCTTGTTCTATTGCTGGTTGTCTGGGAGAAGAGACCAACCCCACCTGGCTATAACCTCCCTTCAGGTAGTTGCAGACAGCAATGAGGTCTGCCCTGAGCCTCCTCTTCTCCAGGCTAAAGACCCCCAGCTCCCTCAGCCTCTCCTCATAGGGTTTGTGCTCCAGGCCCCTCACCAGCCTTGTTGCCCTTCTCTGGACACGTTCCAGCACCTCAACATCTCTCTTGAGTACTGGACACAGTACTCAAGGTGTGGCCTGACCAGTGCTGAGTACAGGGGAGGAATAACCTCCCTTGTCCTGCTGGCCCCAGTGTTCCTGAGCCAGGCCAGGATGCCATTGGCCCTCTTGGCCACCTGGGCACACAGCTGGCTCATCTTCAGCTTACTATCTACCAGTACCCCCAGGTCCCTTTCTTTGTGGCTGCTCTCCAGCCATTCTGTCCCCAGTGATGACACTTCAAGCAAGGGGAACATGCTTAAGAAGAAAAAAAAAAAAAAAAAAAACAAGATTATTTGTTTAAAACTCTCTGCAAGCTGTGTAATTAACAGTTTTATTTATATTTTGTAATCTCAGGTCTATCAAATTTCTGACTTCCTGCTTCGTGTGCATTACTGTACAGATCTATACAGTGCAGTTTGCATATTTGGAATCATAGAATCAGTCAGGGATGGAAGGCACCACAAGGAGCATCCAACTCTCCTGCAATGGGCAGGGACACCCTACCCTAAACCAGGCTGCCCACAGCCTCATCCAGCCAGGCCTTAAACACCTCCAGGGATGGGGCCTCAACTGCCTCCCTGAGCAACGCATTTCAGGCTCTTACCACTCTCATGGTGAAGAACTTCATCCTCATGTCCAGTCCGAACCTCCTGACCTCCAGCTTTCCTCCACTCCCCCTAGTCCTGTCACTCCCTGAGAGCCTAAAAAGTCCCTCCCCAGCTTTTTTGTAGGCCTCCTTCAGATACTGGAAGGCAACAAGAAGGTCACCTTGCAGCCTCCTCTTCTCCAGCCTGCACAGCCCCAACTCTTTCAGTCTGTCCTCATAGCAGAGCTGCTCCAGCCCCCTGATCATCCTCATGGCCCTGCTCTGGACGCGCTCCGACACCTGTTTGCTTCCATTATTTAACTGTTCTAACATGTCTTGTGACATCCATACAGAATATGTGTTGTCCTCATCTTAACTGGAAACCTCATATAACTTTGGCCTTGGCAAGCAGGATGAGTGCTGTTTCAGTTGAGTGTTTTGAAGAGTACAATAAACAGATGACTGCTCCAGTCAAATGCAAGTGAATGTGTTCCTCACCAGCCCCCTGACACAATTACTCCCTCGTAATGTAAGTTACTGTAATGTCTTTTGCGTAAAAATGCAGAGAAAGCAGAGGCTGCTAGGAGGGAAAGCTGTAAAGAGCCTGTAAAGTGTGATGTAGAATAGAACAGAATCGAATCAACCACGTTGGAAGAGAACTCCAAGATCATCCAGTCCAACCTAGCACCCAGCCCTATCCAGTCAACCAGACCATGGCACTAAGTGCCTCAGCCAGGCTTTTCCTGAACACCCCCAGGGACGGTGACTCCACCACCTCCCTGGGCAGCCCATTCCAATGCCGATCACTCTCTCTGCCAACAACTTCCTCCTAACATCCAGCCTGTACTACCTCCAGCACAACTTGAGACTGTGTCCCCTTGTCCTGTTGCTGGTTGCCTGGCAGAAGAGACCAACCCCCACCTGGCTACAGCCAGGTAGTTGTAGACAGCAATGAGGTCTGCCCTGAGCCTCCTCTTCTGCAGGCCCAGAGGAAAGGGACCTGGGGGTACTGGTGGATAGTAGGCTGAAGATGAGCCAGCAGTGTGCCCAGGTGTCCAAGAGGGCCAATGGCATCCTGGCCTGTATCAGGAACAGTGTGGCCAGTAGGACAAGGGAGGTTATTCT
>WAAF01005682.1:513135-539261 GCA_013400475.1 Tricholaema leucomelas
GTTGTTGTGGCCAAAGTGCAGAACCCTGCACTTGGCCTTGTTCAGTTTCATCCCATTGGCCTCTGCCCACCCATCCAGCCTGTCCAGGTCCCTCTGCAGGGCTCTCCTACCCTCCAACAGATCCACACCTGCTCCTAGCTTGGTGTCATCTGCAAACTTACTGATGCTGGACTCAATCCCCTCATCCAGATCATCAATGAAGATGTTGAACAGGACTGTGCCCAGCACTGATCCATGGGGCACACCACTAGTGACAGCAGCCATCTGGACGTGGCACCATTCATCACCACTCTCTGGGCTCGGCCTTCCAGCCAGTAATGATTAGTAACAGCATTAATGAGCCACTCTAATGTTCTGCCACAGTTTGTCTTAAACTGAGGTCCTCCAAATGTAATCTTAGTCATTCACACACAGAAACTCATGGCACGTGGCTTGGATAAGTGTTCTCTGCACTGCATAAAAACCTGCCTGGATGCTTGGGCCTAAAGAGTGGTGGGGAATGGAGTTAGATCTGGGTGGTGTGTAGGCACTAGTGGTGTGTCCCCTCCAGGGATCAGTATTGGGATCCTTTTATTAAGGATCTGAGGCAATCGAGTGCACCCACAGTAGGTTGCCTGGGACACCAAGCTGGGTGGCTGTGTTGATCTGCTAGAGAGTAGGGAAGCTTTACAGTGGGATCTGGACAGGTTGGACCAATGGGCCAAGCCTCATTGTATGAATTTTAACAAGGCCAAGTGTCAGGTCCTCCACCTGGGTCACAGCAACCCCATGGTAAGCTGCAGCCTAGGGGATGTGTGGTTGGAAGGCTGCAACTTGGAGCAGAACCTGGGGGTATTGGTTGATAGTTGACTGAATATGAGTCATCAGTGTCCCCAGGTGACCCTGCAGGCCAAAGGCATCCTGGCTTGTATTAGAAACACAGCAGCCAGCAGGGACAGGCTGGTGATCATCCCCCTGTACTCAGCACTGGTGAGGCCACACCTCAAGTCTCGTGTTCATTGGCTACTGGAATGGGCTGCCCAGGGAGGTGGTGGAGTCGCTGTCCCTGGAGCTGTTCAAGGCAGGATTGGACGTGGCACTTGGTGCCATGGTCTAGCCTTGAGCTCTGTGGTAATGGCTTGGACTTGATGATCTATGAGGTCTCTTCCAACCTTGGTGATACTGTGATACTGTGTTCAGTTCTAGGCCCCTCACTGTAAGAAGGCCATTGAGGTTCTGAAGCATGTTCAGAGAAGGCAATGAGGGTTGTGAAGGGTCTGGAGTACACCACCCCCAGGGAGTGTCTGAGAGAGCTGGGATTGTTCAGTCGGGAGAGGAGGAGGCTGAGGGGAGATCTCGTCGCTCTCTACAACTCGGGAGGTTGGAGCAAGGAAGAGGGCCAGCCTCTTCTCCTTGATGACAAGAAACAGGCTTAGAGGAAATTGTTTAAAGCTCCACCAGGGGAGATTTAGACTGGGTATTAGGAAATATTTCTTCATAGAAAAGGTACTCAAACATTAGAAAAGGCTGCCCAGGACAGTGCTGGAGTCGCTGTCCCTCGAGGTGTTCAAGCAGCATATGGACCTGGTGCTTAGGTTCAGTTTCCACCCTTTCCTACTGGCTCACAAGTTGGATTGGATCATCTTGAAAGTTTCTTCCAACCAGATATGTTCTGTAATTCCTTGTCTTACTTCAGTGCTGTACTGTAGTCTCAATCAATGTAGCTTTTTCTCTGTGTTACTGTCCTTATAAGCACTTCCAAGATTAGTTTCATTAATCATTTTTCCCCCATACACAAACTGCAATCCAAAATACCACCAATTTTACATGCAAGTACAGAAGCAGCATAGGAAAGGTTGTGTATTTTAAGCTTCCCATCAAAGAGAAGGTTAGCTGTGTCCACTTGTACATGCAACATATGCTCTGTTCTGAAATGCTGGTTCTGAGCTGCTTTGGAATGGACTTTTTAAAGGCAAATCGATGCCCAATTTCTATGTCTCTGCTGGATTTTTGCCCTTGGGTGTGGAACTTGCTGCCTGGACTAGAGTTAGGAAATGCTTCTTCTGTCTGCTGTGGAAAAAGAGTTGGATGAGGGTAGAATTCAGTTTTCAGCAGGGTGGGAGTGGGATAGAATGAGACTCAAAGGGCTGGGGAACCCTTCTGGTATTACAAATTTCACTCTTTGACAAAATTTAGGCAGAGCAAAGGTTGGACTTGCTTGACTCATGCCTTCAGCCTCCCTCTCCTGTGGCAAGGGGTGCTTGTTGGGCAGGCAGCTCCAGAGTCAGCAATGTCTTGCTGCTCAGAGCTACATCTCCCAGAAAGGCTGGGTTCCCAAAGCTCCAGTTGTGTGTGTTTTGTGCTGATACATAGAAAGGTTTTTTGGCTCGTTGTTGATAGAGACCAGATTTCATTTTTGTGGTCATCAGGGCTTACTTGAGTCCTGTGTCCAGTCTGGGCTCCTCAATTCAAGGGAGATGCTGAGGTGCTGGATTGTGTCCAGAGAAGGGCAACAAGGCTGGTGAGGGGCCTGAAACACAAACCCTATGAGGAGAGGCTGAGGGAGCTGGGGGTGTGCAGCCTGGAGAAGAGGAGGCTCAGGGCAGACCTCATTGCTGTCTACAACTACCTGAAGGGAGGTTGTAGCCAGGTGGGGGTTGGTCTCTTCTGTCAGACAACCAGCAACAGGACAAGGGGACACAGTCTCAAGTTAAGCTGGGGGTAGTACAGGCTGGATGTTAGGAGGAAGTTGTTGGCAGAGAGAGTGATTGGCATTGGAATGGGCTGCTTAGGGAGGTGGTGGAGTCACCATCCCTGGGGGTGTTCAAGCAAAGCCTGGATGAGGCACTTAGTGCCATGGTCTGGTTGACTGGATAGGGCTGGGTGCTAGGTTGGACTGGATGATCTTGGAGGTCTCTTCCAACCTGGTTGTTTCTATTCTACCCTTATTTGGGTTCAGCTGATTTCCTTTCATAAGAATCATAGAATCATTTTGGTTGGAAGAGACTTTGAAGATCAGGTCTAATGATTAACCCAGCACTACCAAGTCCACTGCTAAACCATGTCCTTCAGCACCACATCTACGTGGGTTTTAAATTGATCCAGGAACGGTCACTCCAACGCTTCCCTAGGCAGCCCCTTCCAGGGTTTAGCAGCCTTTGCAGTGAAGATTTTTTTCCTAATGTCCAGCCTAAACTTCCCATGGTGCAATTTGAGCCTATTTCTTCTAGTCCTGTCACTTTTTTTACTTGAAAGTCACCAACCCCTCACTTTACTGCAGTCTCAGGAAGCTGCAGAAAGCAAGGTCTCCCCTCAGCCTCCTTTTCTCCAAGTTCTTGCAGTTGCTCCTCAGATTTGTTGTCTGAACCATTCATCAGCCTTATTGGCCTTCCTGTCTAAGCTTGAGTCCTTAACAGCTTCCTCTTGGCAAGGGGAGAAAACACTGAAGAGAGTCATGTTGCTAAGGGGTAGATTGCATGTAACAGTGTGCTGCTTCCATCTTCACAGTGGTGCATGTGCAGAGTTCTGCATGTGCTGCCTGATACCATCGTCCTGCACCCAT
Organism: Tricholaema leucomelas; assembly: GCA_013400475.1. Classification (NCBI taxonomy): domain Eukaryota; kingdom Metazoa; phylum Chordata; class Aves; order Piciformes; family Lybiidae; genus Tricholaema lacrymosa; species Tricholaema leucomelas. The sequence continues at coordinate 516,677 of WAAF01005682.1, forward strand.
TCTGAGTTCTGCTGGCTCCAGCTTTGCCTTTGGGCTTTGGTGTGCAGATGTATGTACATGCTGTGTTCAAACGACTATCAGTTGTTACTTTTAAAGCCTTTTTTTTCCCCCTTAAACTTTTGTCAGGACCTCTGCAGCTGGCATCACATAGCACATACTTACTTACCCAGTCATCACTTGGACCACTTTATTCTCTTAACCATCACAGTTGCTCCAGCTGACAATTGTGGTGATAATCTTCCTTGGCCAGTACTAAAACCACAAAGAAATCCAAAGTAGTTGCATCAAAAAGGAATTTCATGATGAAGCTATTTGCAAGGGACTGAAAGGGGGAGGACAAAATAAAAACCTAGTCCAGCTGCAAGGATGTGGCTTTGGTTAATAGAATGGAATAGAATCAACCAGGTTGGAAAAGACCTCCAAGATCATCCAGGCCAACCTACCACCCAGCCCTATCCAGTCAACCAGACCATGGCACTAAGTGCCTCAGCCAGGCTTTTCCTGAACACCTCCAGGGACAGTGACTCCACCACCTCCCTGGGCAGCCCATTCCAATGCCAATCACTCTCTCTGCCAACAACTTCCTCCTAACATCCAGCCTATACTCCCCCCAGCTTAACTTGAGACTGTGTCCCCTTGTCCTGTTGCTGGTTGTCTGACAGAAGAGACCAACCCCCACCTGGCTACAGCCTCCCTTCAGGTAGTTGTAGACTGCAATGAGGTCTGCTCTGAGCCTCCTCTTCTCCAGGCTGCACACCCCCAGCTCCCTCAGCCTCTCCTCATAGGGTTTGTGCTCCATGCCCTTCACCAGCCTTGTTGCCCTTCTCTGGACACATTTCCAGCACCTCAACATCTCTTTTGAATTGAGGAGCCCAGAACTGGACACAGTACTCAAGGTGTGGCCTGACCAGTGTTGAGGGGGACACAATCCATGACCCCATCATCTCAAACCTGTTTTAACCACAAGGCGATGAACACAGAGTGATCAGAGCTGCTGGACAGAGAACAGACCTTGCTGGCACATGCTTATAACTTTATGTTGTTCACTGTTATCTCAGTAGGTTTGGCAGCTGTCTTTGCTAACAGTTTTGATTTTTGCCTTCAACTTCCCCTTTTCTCATCATATCTAATAAATGAAATTGAATTTGCAAAATATTACATTAGGATGTGCCTGTTAACGCAGTAGAGGAAATTAATTGCACACAGTGAACTAACTGAACTCATTTACTAATTGAGGAATTAATTCAGTCATGTCTGTTACAAATAGGAGAACTCAGATGCAGACAGAATAAAAAGAGCTAACTTTCTCCATTAAATCACTAGGGGTTTTCTTTGGGTTTAGTTTTCCTCACTTTATTTTCATGGCCACATTTTTGGAAGTAAGTCATTAACACCAGTTGCAGTATGGGGTCCTCCTCTGATTCTGTCCTGCAGCACATCCAGGCTCCTGTCTGCCTCTGGAGTTAATTTTAAGCTTTGCATTTTCTGATGGATTTTTCTTAAGGCAAATGCTAGCACTGTTTCTTCATTCTTACCTGTTTTCACTTGTCAGATCTTCAGCACTAACAGAGTCATTTGCTATTGGAATGGGCTGTCCAGGGAGGTGGTGGAGTCACCGTCCCTGGAGGTGTTCAAGGAAAGACTGGATGAGGCATTTAGTGCTGTGATCTAGATGACTGGCTAGGGCTGGGTGCTAGGTTGGCCTGGATGATCCTGGAGGTCTCTTCCAACGTGGTTGATTCTATGATTCTGTGTTGTCCAGCTCAAGATTCCATCCTAAGTGAATGATACTAATTCTGGAGTGATTTGTGGTTTTCTTACTCAGATAACGGCTTGGGTTCAAAGGGACCTGTAAAGGTCATCTAGTCCAACTCCCCTGCACTCAGCAGGGACATCTTCAAATCAATCAGTTTCTCAGACCAGCCTACAACCTGACCTGGAGTGTTTCCAGGGACTTTGCCTCTTCCACCTGTGGCAGTGTTTCATCACTCTCAGGGGGAAAGATTTCTTCCATCTAGTCTGAATCCTCCCCTCTTGCAGTTCAAAACCATCACCTCTTGTTCTGTCACAACAGGCCCTGCTAAAATGATCATCTCCATCTTTCTATACATCTCCTTTAAGCACTGAAAGGCCACAACATTCCCAGCATATACAGTGACATTCTCTCTGTGCACGTTCTGCATCCTCTCTCACCCAGATTTCCTCTGCAAACACAGATCTGATGGCTGTCCCTGTGCAGTCAGGTTCCAGATCTGCACCTCTCTGCATCATTTTATTTCTTCCCTGAGATGTTTGCCTGACTTGCACACAAGTGAATTCATAGCAGTCAGCTCTGCAGCTCAGCTTTGTTGCCACAGAAAGCAGGTTTCTTCCATGCTAACCCTCTGTAAATAACCACAAACCCACCTTTTCATTTAAGCCTCTATTCTCCTGCTCCAATGCCTAGATAGGCAGTCAGGCTCTTCATCTGCCTTTGTATCAGCTTTTGTTGTCTCATTATTCCTTATGCTTCCTTGAGCTTTTTTTACATCTCTCTTCCTTGTCTCAGGATGTGTTCCTTTGTGATATGTGTTAGATAATCTTGTCCTGCTCTGGCAGGGGGGTTGGACTCCATGATCTCCTTGGGTCCCTTCCAACCCCTAATATCTGTGATCCTGTGAACCAAACTCCCTTTATGCTGTTTTACAGAGCTCCTAGATCGATGTATTGTGATTCATGATAGAGTCTCTGCCCTGCTAGAGCAGCTTTACAGCCCCTCCCTTGGAAATCACTGGCAAGGTGAATATCTGCATAGCTTCAAAATCTACACAAACTGAGCTGCTCAGGTCCCAGAGAGCACAGATTAGAAACTGAATTTCAGCCTCCCTCCTTTGAATGCTCAAATTACGAGATGCTGACTTAATTTGTAGCGTAAAGGTGGAGCCAGTTGTGGGGGGGAGACATAATTAAGATCATAAATAGGATGCACTGTAATGGACATGTATGTTAGGTCTTTCTGGTAGACAAGGATATGTTTTTCTAATGCAACTAAGATGTTTAATGCTATGGTAGATGAAAGCAAAATTCTTTTCAAAATCCAACAGCTGCTTCCCCCCCCCCCCTTATGTTTAATGTGTGGAACATTGTAGTGGTTCTTCTAATTAGTTCTGTAGTTTTCATGGTGTGTGCCAGCATCAGTGTTTATTAAAGGCATATTGTCTCTTTTTACCCTGACTACGTATGTTGTCCTGTAACAGTAGCTAAACACAGGAACTGAGCAGTAAAAGGGGCTTGGGAGTGAAGATCACTAAATATTCCAAGCTGTGTGTGGTGAGGCAGATGGAATCACTTTCATTGCTGCCAGATGCTTACTGGTTGATCCAGATGATCATAGAATGCTTTGGGTTAGAAGGGATCTTTAAAGATACCTAGTCTTCCTTGCACTGAGTAGGGACATCTTCAATTATCAGTTTGCTTACAGCCCCAAACAACCTGACCTGGAATGTTTCCAGGGATGGATCTTCTGCCACCTCTCTGGGCAATCTGTATAAGTGTTTCACTGCCATTGTTCGGTATGCAGCAATGGTTCCCCTTATCTTCTGACTCTTCCAGTCTCTAGCACAACATGCAGAATCATAGAATCAGCCAGGTTGGAAGAACCCTCCAAGATCATCCAGTCCAACCTAGCACCAAGCCCTAAAGAATCAACTAGACTGTGGCACTAAGTGCCTCAGCCAGGCTTTTCTTGAACACCTCCAGGGACGGCAACTCCACCACCTCCCTGGGCAGCCCATTCCAATGCCAGTCACTCTCTCTGCCAACAACTTCCTCCTGACACCCAGCCTAGACCTCCCCCAGCACAACTTGAGACTGTGTCCCCTTGTTCTATTGCTGCTTGCCTGGGAGAAGAGACCAACCCCCACCTGGCTACAGCCTCCTTTACAGGCCATGTGTTGTGGGGGGAAGGGGTTCAGATTGGATATCAAGAGAAATTAATTTGCTGGAAGAGTGGTGAGGCATTGGAACAGGCTGCCCAGGGAGGTGATGGAGTCAGTGTTGCTGGAGGTGTTCAAGAAACATGATTATGACACTCTGGGACATGATTGTAGACATGATGGTGCTAGGTCAACAGACTAGCTGATATCAGAGGTCTTTTCCAACCAAAACAGTTCTGTGATCTTAGGGCAAATCTGTCATCCCTTGCTGCTGGAAGCCAGAAAAAGCAAACTCTTCAATTAGGTGACTTAGCCTGGCCTAGCTAAGAAGATGCACATACAGGTCACTGCTGAGTAGTTGTGTATCCTACTGATTAAGGAGGTGGGCAGCTAATGGCTTTGGGACACTAGCCGTGATGTCAGCTCTGCACCAGTGCAAGTGTTGGACAACTGTGATCCTGTAGTAAAGCCAGATGATCCAAACCAAACAACAAACCCCCCCAAAAAATAACAGTTGTCACGTGTGATTATTGTTATTCTTAAAAGAGACCTAAGAACAGTTCTTCCCAGGTCACCTTTCATCCTTTGACAGCAAAAGCAGCAGGATGACTTATGTAGTGGTGTAAATGAATCCAGCACTGAAGATAATCAGAGAGGCAGGGAAGTTAGCAGGCACCTGCTGTTTGATGGCTCACTTTGTAGAGACCTAAGTGGATGCAGTACAATGCACAGCACAGGAATATAAACAGTAGGTGTAGGTTTTGAGTGCTTCATGACAGGGGCATGGCTGTGCAGCATTGGGATTAGCACTGCTATTGAAACTTATGTAACAGCTACATTGCCAGGGTGGTTTCTAAAAATGGTGCTTATCACTCTTCAGATTCCAAAAGCTTTAGGCCAGAAGAAATATGTGAAGTTGAAAAAAAAAATAGTGTGACTTTTATTTTTTTTCCTAATGGTCATCAGTTTCTTTTTAAATCCCTGTATGTGTGAGACACCAGTGGGAATGAAAAGAAAGAATCATAGAATCAACCAGGATGGAGGAGGCCTCCAAGATCATCCAGTCCAACCTAGCACCCAGCCCTGTCCAGTCATCTGAACCATGGCACTAAGTGCCTCATCCAGGCTTTTCTTCAACACCTCCAGGAATAGCAACTCCACCACCTCCCTGGGCAGCCCATTCCAATGCCAATCACTCTCTCTGCCAACAACTTCCTCCTAACATCCAGCCTATACTCCCCCCAGCTTAACTTGAGACTGTGTCCCCTTGTCCTGTTGCTGGTTGTCTGACAGAAGAGACCAACCCCCACCTGGCTACAGCCTCCCTTCAGGTAGTTGTAGACAGCAATGAGGTCTGCCCTGAGCCTCCTCTTCTGCAGGCTGCACACCCCCAGCTCCCTCAGCCCCTCCTCACAGGGCTGTGCTCCAGGCCCCTCACCAGCTTCCTTGCCTTTCTCTGGACATGTTCCAGCACCTCAGCATCTCAAATTGAGGAGCCCAGAACTGGACACAGCACTCAAGGTGTGGCCTGACCAGTGTTGAGTACAGGGGCAGAATAACCTCCCTCATCCTACTGGCCACAGTGTTTATAATGTAAAGATGTGAGCAAGCCAGAGCGAGTTGTTTTGTGGGTGGCTGCTCCATTACAATAGCTTCGTTAGTGTGCATTAGAAGACAGCAGGGAACTGTGTCGTTCATTGTGGTCATCCTGCACAGATTCTAAAGTGTAACATCTGCAGCTTTTATCCAGCACATAGTGATCCCCTTGGGGGAAATATAAAAATGTAACTTTCTGCCTCTGCTGCCCCAAAGATTGTTGTTTGACAGCAGAGCAGTCAGCTGCTATGGTGATGGGCACAGAGTGGGAACAAGGACAGAAATAGAGAGAGGCTGAAGCCAGACCATTCCTGCTTCCTTATGGTTTCAGTAGCCCTCTCTGAATTTGATGATGGCTGATTTCAAGGAGTTAGCAGGTTTTTCTGCCTCAAATTCTCATGAATAACACCAAATAATACTCAGGCAAAAAGCAGAACGAGATGCTGATATTGATAATGTTTGTACAGGACTGTGTGTGATTCCCTGCAGTGCAGCTTGTGCCTGTTGTGCTTCAATTTGGATGCACAGAAATCTCCCTCCTCCCATACGGATTGAAGTCAGTTTTCAGTGATGCATAATTCATACCCTGAAGCCTTTGTCACAAAAACATCTTACAGTTCCCCCCCCCCCCCTCCAGCTTGATAAGCCTGCTTTTGTATTTTTAGGATTTCTATTTTCTAATAATCCCCCAAACCAGCCTGAAGAGGTTTCAAAACAAGAGCTCAGAGTAAATGTGAGACAATTTGTACGTCAGGGATCTTGCTTTACGCAATAGGTGATTCTTGGCACCTGCTGTTTGCAGATCCTTCCACCACAAAGAATTACTTCCTCGTGTCATGGTGGCTCACCACCTGCCATGGAGTTAGTGTGTAGGAGGGCTGCACCTTGAGGTTCTACCAGAAGGTTTGTAGACCATTTTGGATATGTTCTGCAGCGGGTATCTACCCATATACTTCTGTATGAAACAATGACAACAATTTCTTGCAATGAATTTTGAACCTCTGATGAAGAATTACTGCTTTCCTAGGGAAAAATATTATCTGTTCTAGTGATGGAATTAAGGTAGACCTTGATTGGCCTGTTTTGAGGAGCCATAACTTGTAAAAGAGGCTGGAGGAAGAGAAGAGTAATTCTCAATTTGCATTTTAACTTCTCTATTTGAAGAGCAATACAAAAGAGGGCATCAATTCCAACAGTTTCTGGTATCTTTTTCTTCCAGGTTCTGAGAACACACCTCAATAGTGACCTGATGCAGAAACACACAGAAAATGGTCCATGGTGGAGGCTGTTTTTTTCTGAGGTAGAACCCATCTCCTTTGTCCCTCCTTTGTGTTGATTGGTGTTGGAGATACTTTGCAGCCATCAGACTTTTCCTGTGTAAGATGCTTTAAAGAAGGTTCTTAAAAGGATTAAGATACCACGCATCTAAAAGATAAATTGGATCTTCCACTAGTGGGAAATAGCAGGGTTTATTTCATAGAATCATAGAATTAACCAGGTTGGAAGAGACCTCCAAGATCATCCAGTCCAATCTAGCACCCAGCCCTAGCCAGTCACCTAGACCATGGCACTTAGTGCCTCATCCAGGCTTTGCTTGAACACCTCCAGGGATGGTGACTCCACCATCTCCCTGGGCAGCCCATTCCAATGCCAATCACTCTCTCTGCCAACAACTTCCTCCTAACATCCAGCCTATACTCCCCCCATCTTAACTTGAGACTGTGTCCCCTTGTTCTGTTGCTGGTTGTCTGACAGAAGAGACCAACCCCCACCTGGCTACAACCTCCCTTCAGGTAGTTGTAGACAGCAATGAGGTCAGCCCTGAGCCTCCTCTTCTGCAGGCTGCACACCCCCAGCTCCCTCAGCCCCTCCTCACAGGGCTGTGCTCCAGGCCCCTCGCCAGCTTTGTCATCCTTCTCTGGACACGTTCCAGCACCTCAACATCTCTCTTGAATTGAGGAGCCCAGAACTGGACACAGGACTCAAGGTGTGGCCTGACCAGTGTTGAGTACAGGGGAAGAATAACCTCCCTCGTCCTACTGGCCACACTACTCCTATTTGAGGGCTGTTTGCTTGTTCCAGAGGAACCTTGCCCAGATTGCTTTATGTGGTTGCTCTTTTCAGTAGAGCTGAACAAAGCACAGGAAGGGAAGTGAGCTATGTGAGGTGTTAGCAATGTGGGAAATTTTGACAGTAATACTTTGGCATTAACTTCCTCTCAAATGACCCCGATGCTGCTGCTTCTTACCTGTCAGTATCAAGCCACCGCAGACCTGCTGATCATACTAAATACCAGCTGTGGAGGCTTTGATTGTTTCTAGTACATTGCCAATTTTAAGGTAACAAAAGGGAGACAAATCTAAAGAAAAAGTCTGGCAGCAGGCTTGCAGGGAAGGTTGGGCCTTTTATAAACACCTAGTAAACTTGAGTGAGAATCTCAAAGTTCAGTGTATCGATTTTCTTGTGGAAGTTCAAGAGCTGTGTTTCATTGCAGGCTGAAACTCATCTCAACTCCACATGACCAGCTGAGCAAGGGAGATGGGATTTGATGCTATCCAAGGTGTAATTCCACAGTTCATGTCTTTTGCTAGTGCCAGCTTAATAACTTTCTGACTACCCTCAGCCATTCATTTCCAGCTCAGTGGCAATGCAGTGCAGTCTCTTCCCTGAACACGTGGAAAAGCAGATGACTGACTCAAAGCACCCCAGTCAAAAAGAGAAACACCTTTTTTTTTGACTTAGAATCATTTCTTAGAATCATAGAATCAACCAGGTTGAAAGAGACCTCCAACATTATCCAGTCCAACCTAGCACCCAGCCCTAGACAATCAACTAGACCATGGCACTAAGTGCCTCATCCAGGCTTTGCTTGAACACCTCCAGGGATGGCAGCTCCACCACCTCCCTGGCAGCCCATTCCAATGCCAATCACTCTCTCTGCCAACAACTTCCTCCTAACATCCAGCCTAGACCTCCTCTTGCACAGCTTGAGACTGTGTCCCCTTGTTCTGTTGCTGGTTGCCTGGCAGAAGAGACCAACCCCCACCTGGCTACAGCCTCCCTTCAGGTAGTTGTAGACAGCAATGAGGTCTGCCCTGAGCCTCCTCTTCTGCAGGCTGCACACCCCCAGCTCCCTCAGCCCCTCCTCACAGGGCTGTGTTCCAGGCCTCTCACCAGCTTTGTCACCCTTCTCTGGACACATTCCAGCACCTCAGCATCTCTCTTAAGTTGAGGGGCCCAGAACTGGACACAGTACTCAAAATGTGGCCTGGCCAGTGCTGAATTCAGTGTTGAATATTTGAACCAACTTGCCCATGGCCAGTTGTATGGCTACAGCTGAAGGTGATGTGAACTGCAGCAGAGGCAGCAGTGAGCACTGATGAGTTTCCCTGGTGTTAAGTGATCTTGCTGTCAACAAAAATCTGCTCTGGGTCCATATTCTGCTTGAAGGGATTTCAGTAGCCACAGTCTTATTTATTGAACTGCTGCTTCTCATTTTCTTTGTTTCATTTAATTTTATTTTATTTTTATTATTTTTAGTTTACTTGGCGGGGGGGGGGAGGTATTTTATTTCAGTTATTTATTATTCCTTTTTAATGTTCATTACTACTTTTTTATCTTTATTATTATTTAATTTGCATTTTACTGTTTTATGTTGCTTTTGTGTTTTACTTCAGACAATATTAATCTTTCCAAATGATGTAGGCAGGTTTGGTGGTTTGTTTTTTTTTCCTTGAGGAGATAAACTGCCTCTGTGAGAAGTCAGCTCTGTGGACAGCTATGAATGTCAATAAAGCTTTGGCAAACACAGTAGGTATTTATTCAGCCTTGCAAATTAAAAACATTTTTCCTGCTTGTTTAGGGAAGGGAACAAAAAAAGACAAATTGCATAGCAGATGAGCTCTCTTGATAGTTGGAATTCATTAAGCTGGTGGTGAAAACGCTGGGGGATTGATAGTGCAGAAAAATAAAGGATGAAGCAGCTTTTCCTCAATAGCTGTGGTTTGAGTTCAAGTTGAAAATGACCTGGGAAAGAAAAATGCCTTAAAGACATCTGTAACTGACTTCACACTCTCAATTTCTATCTTGCTAGGCAGTTCTTCCTCGCTGCACTCACTGTTAATTGGTTTTTTAGACCATTTCTCAATGATTCCTCGATCTTCATCATGCCATAAGGTGTCTGCAGACATCACGAATGAGATGCATGGCCAAGGAGGTTCACATGAGCTCTTCCTGTACTATATCCCTTCCTTGAACAGAGGCTCCTTGAAAAGGGAGCAGGGGGTGGGTTAAAAAAGTTGCAATAAGTTAAGCAGGCTATTGTCTGCAAATTACAGGCTGACGCGGGCTTCCAGCCTGTCATAGCCGGATCATAAAGCTGCCATAAGGAAAGCTCAAACTAAGTCCATTTACCCAGCTCCCATCAGGGCAGAGCATGGAAAGGAAGCAGTGAGACTTACTTCTTACCCATTTCTTTTACAGGATTGTTGGTCCAGTTGGAAGTCTTCCCAAGTCGCTCCTGGTAGATGTTCCACCTGAAGGGAGGCTGTAGCCAGGTGGGACTCCTGGTAGATATTCTCACCTGAAGGGATGTTGTAGCCAGGTGGGACTCCTGGTAGATGTTCTCACCTGAAGGGGATGCTGTAGCCAGGTGGGACTCCTGGTAGATATTCTCACCTGAAGGGATGTTGTAGCCAGGTGGGGTTGGTCTCTTCTGCCAGGCAACCAGCAACAGAACAAGGGGACACAGCCTCAAGTTGTGCCGGGGGAGGTCTAGGCTGGATGTTAGGAGGAAGTTGTTGGCAGAGAGAGTGATTGGCATTGGAATGGGCTGCCCAGGGAGGTGGTGGAGTCACCATCCCTGGAGGTGTTCAAGCAAAGCCTGGCTGAGGCACTTAGTGCCATGGTCTAGTTGACTGGATAGGGCTGAGTGCTAGGTTGAAGTGGATGATCTTGGAGGTCTCTTCCAACCTGGTGGATTCTGTGATTTTATGAAAGTCAACATAAACTGAAATCCTGCAGTGGTTTAATTGTGGGCAAAGTTTACTCATGTAAGTAATCCCATCTGTCAGATGGATTGTGAAGTGATTTAGATCAGGACTTAAGTCACTGATGTGTCATTCCCATAGCTTTCTCTGGACGGTTACGAAAGAGGGTTAGTTGGTAACTACAGTAACAAAACTGTGATCAGAAACTCTTCCATCTATTTTTTTAATTGAAGTTTATGAATTCTGGATTTGCTCTTCCTGTTTCCCAAGCTCTTGCCTTACTCCTAAGTAGATTCATGAATGTGAAGACATTGTCTCCTCTCTTCCTCTTCTTCCTTTCCAGTTAAACCAGCAAATTGCTCTTGGCTTCTCTCCTCATTAAATCTGGGACAGACAAAACAGTTCAAGATCTGAAAATGTTATAAAACTTAGAAGACCTAGTTAGAAAGAGGCGTCATGGAGAAGCACAATAGCTCTGTATCTGCAGTTCATTTATTTCTCCAATTTAGAAATGACAGTTTGCAGCCCTAATGTGGGAGTGTTTCTCATTATCTGTGTTCTAGAAACATGCAGAATTATTACAAGTTTTGAAAGATGCTTTCTTCAAAAGTGCAAATGGTGCTGAATGGCAGAACTTGCTCTCTGGGTAGTCAGATGGAGATGATGTGGTCCGCAGAGTGGTAAAGACAGAGCCTTACAGCTGCACCTCAGCTTTGAAGTTCTGTACTGTGGTGGTGGTGAGACACTTGAAATGGGTTGTTCAGGGAGGTGGTAGGTGCCTCGTTCCTGAAAGTGTTAAAGACCAGACTGGATGAGGTTTTGAGCAGCCTGGTCTAGTAGAAGGTGTCCCTCTCTGTGGCAGGGCGTTTGGACTTAGATGATCTTTAAGATCATCTTTAGGTGATCTTTAAGATCCCTTCAAACCTAAACCATTCTATGATGAAATCCCACCTACATCACAAATGCAATTTACAAGACCAGATGCTAGAGCATGAGCTTTGCCTTATCCAGAGAAGATAATGGTTGTGAAGTTTCATTGCTTTCCTTGTTTCACAGATAGATTTCAGCTTTCCTGGACTTTCTCATGAAGATTTTCTTGGAGAGGAATGTGTTAGCTGTGCTGTTGACAGATACCCTCATGGGAACTGTCCACACTAATTCAAAATATTTCTCCTGTATCTTCAGCCTTCTAGAAGTGAAGTTTCTAGTCTAAGCTAGTTGTTTTTGTTGTCATTGTGATAAATGAGGCAGAGATGCGTCTCTAGAGGTGATGACACGTTCAAAACAGATGTGATTAGCTCAGTTTTCTGCCCTCTGAAGAGAAGGAGCTGGAATGTTTGACTGTCCTCAGGTGACTAGAATAGAATAGAATCAACCAGGTTGGAAGAGACCTCCAAGATCATCCAGTCCAGCCTAGCACCCAGCCCTGTCCAATCAACTAGACCATGGCAGTAAGTGCCTCATCCAGGCTTTGCTTGAACATCTCCAGGGACAGCAACTCCACCACCTCCCTGGATAGCTCAATCCAGTGGCAGTCTAGATAGGTTCATCTTAGGTGATGATTGCAGTCAGCTAAAATCAGCATTCACAGGACTTCCAGAGACAGGTACAGTGCACACCAGGTGTATTAAACTGCGGGCTGCGTCACTCTTCGTGATTACGCCGCAGCAAGGATGGGTTTAAGGCCTTTACGTGGCTTGAGGAAATGGTTTGGTCCTGCCCACACTCTAAAGCTGCTTGATTTTAACTGCGCTAAAGCATCAGCATTTCTTGTGCCCACGTGGAAGATTCCCAGACAGCTGTATGCTCAGGGCAGAGCCCAGGGAGACAAGCCCCAGTCCAGCTTAGTCCTGCTGCTCGTGGCCAAGCTGCTTCTTGACTGCTGCGCTCCACACAGACGCTTTCTGGACAGAAATCCTGCAGAGGAGATCCAACGCTGATGTGGCGTGGCATAGTTAAGAGCTCTTCCAGTAACTGAGGCAGCTGCCTACTTCCAGAGCCCCAGCCTGCTCTGTTGGGTGTTTTTCCTTAAGACAGCGTGGTTGGACACCCGCATGGGACGCACTATCTCCTTGTGCTCCCCTCTGCCCTGCCATTGAAACTACTCTGTGCCTCGTGTGCTGCTGCTGCTGCTGCTGCTGCTGCTGTGGGTAATTTGTTCCTTGCTGAGAGGCTGCGATACACCTATCAAGCAGTTCTGAGAACATGTCACCATCAGTGTGTCTGAGCCTTGCAGCCTGTGCAAACACTCCAAACTGGCTTGACATTATTCTGCAGATGTGATTTGGCTATGTTTGTTCTGCCAGCTCAGATGAGGAGTTGCAGACAGGTTATAACAAAATACATCTGTTTGAAGGGAGTAAATTGTCTAGAACACACTTCAGGAGCAGACTTCCAGGAAAAAAACCCTGTGTCAGGCTTCTTAGAAGTAATGCTGGGACCAGGTGGTAAGTGCCAGTTCTGAAGAGTCTCTAATTAATGCAGTCAGTAGTTTTGGGCAAACACTTTTTTTCTCTGATGCTGCAAATTCCTCCTCAATGAGAGCTATCAGAGGGGTGGGCTTGTTTTCTGACTTTCCACGTGACGTTTTGAGTATGCAGCATTTAGACATGAGTATGTAGTTTCTGTCACATGCTGCTGCTTCTGGTGCTGCTGCTAAATGTTAAGGTAGGTTAACATCTTGCAGGAGACTTTTCAGATGTTGTTTTGCTGTCATCGGAAGGAGTTTGCAGCAGTGCTTCCCTCCCTCATGTGTTCGGTGGTAGTCTGCTGTGGGCAGACCTCAGCAGGCACAGTGTGTTCGTAGAAGACAGTAACAAAAGCAGGATGAAGATCTTCCTGTCCTGGTTAAACCCTTGTCAGGCTTGGCTAACAGTTCTTCAGAGCGGTACTGCTGTAAGCGATTCTCTTTCGCTTGGTAGCACTGTAATGGAAAACAGAAATGAACATCTGACTCGGAGCAGAATCAAGGGCAAGAATAAGAAAAAAGATATTTAGTAGGAGAAAGAAAACCAACACAGGTAGGTATTCTTCTGTGATGTTTCCAAGTTACTGTTACAGGACTGTCATCGCAGCTAGAAACAAGCTCCCTCAGGAAGCTGGTTTCATATGGTGGTTTAGATTTAACTATTCATTGTCTAGCACCATTTGAAATCAGTGTTCTTGGAGGAAGAATGCCTGCTTTCATCAGTGAAACAGATCCCTGGAAACCTCAGTGGAGAAGAAGAGAGGGTCAGGATCTTCCTTGCTGTTGCGGCTGGCTCCACTACTAGACTGGGACTGCAGAGTTGGTGGCCTTGATGACCCTTGGGAGAGTGATGCAGTGTGCGATGCCAACCTGCCTGTAGTATTTGTGGGTGGTGAAACAGACATGGATGTAGGAGACATAAATGGTGCTAAAAAGTAAAGTATGGCACTGCAACACAGTGCTGAAGATATTTACCTTAATGCACCAAGCATACAATTCATCTGTCAACATGGTGAGGAACAAGCAGAGGATCTCCACTTGCTCTGCTTCCTTCACAGCTCCAGGCCTGTATCAGCTTTACATAGATAAGGTTTTGCCCTTTATTGCCCTTGTAAATACTTTGTGCATGTATCATATGACACACACAACAGCCTGTAAGGCAGATGCTTCCAAACTGAAGCACTGGAAGTCCTGGATGATGTTTGTATCCCTCATGAGTTTGCTTTTTCATCGTGGTACATCTGGCAGATCTGAATGTGCTTCTTTATGTTGCATGATGACTTCTCAGTGCTCAGATTGCAAGTTGGTAGCCTGATACACCTTTTATGCTCAACAGAAATGGCCAGAACCAGCATCTGTCAGAATTGGAACACACAAAGTGGGTCACATTGGCCAAAGCTGCTGAAATGTGGAGGACTTCAAGTGTTTCAAGAACAGCTACAGTATTAAAAGATGTGTGTAGCTGATGATTGAGTCTTCACAGCTTTTAGCTTCTAAATCATTGTCTTCTCACAGGCATTTCAATAATATAGATTAGCTACACAGTTAATTAACAGTATTTGGGGATCTCCACTATAAAACACTGACCAGCACTTAACTCTTCATCCTTTCAGATCTCAGTAACCCCTTTAGAGGATGACTGATTTCTTTTGGTGTTCAGAGTCAATAATATTTTCTAGCACCATTTGAAATCGGTTATAGTGATTGGGGACTTGCTCCTTGTGATTTTGATACCAGAGGCTCCAAAGAGAATCTTTAATGGCATTACCTAGGACTGGAAAAAAAAAAGGAAAAGGAAAGTACAGAATTACTGTATTTGGAAATTCTAAGTGCTTTAACTCTAACGTTGCTGGGGGGCTTTCATACAGCTGGGCATTTTTCCTAGAGGATAGGAGTATGCAAAATACATAACATGTGGGGTCTTGACTTGAGTTGTCTGTGTGATGACTCTGCTCAGAGTGGTTTGAAAACCTACACAGTACTGAGAGTGGAGATAAGAGGAAATGATTCTCTTAGTATCATTATGGACTTAAGCCCAATGATAAAAGCATACCCTGTTGGCTACTAATCTGTCTGTGAGGCATGAGGAAACAAAGAGTCAGCGGCAGGAAGCCTTCCACTCTCTAATTACCATACTCCAGACATGCTGAAGGTGAGATCTTGTGAAAGATTTCATTGCCAGCCTCTCAAGAGCTGCTTGTGTTCTCCTCTCTTACACTGTGACCAGTGGAAGCCACAAAACTGAGTCATCTTCCCAAGGACATCAGAATATCAAAGAAGTTCTGTGAAGATTCAGCTATTCAGAGAAATGCAACTGGCCAGAAGTGGGGAGTTGTAGTGTGGGTTGTGTCCCCACGTACAGCAGTCTGTGCTGGAAACAGCAATCTCTGACCTTTCCCCACTCTTTTGTACGGGGAAACAAAAAATAGCTACGGGCTGGGAGCATCAGGAGCTGCATGGGAGTGTCCAGAGACATTTCTAAGGTTGTGGCTGGTTGTTGACAACTAATTTATCTTTCTTTTTTCCCTTCCTCTCCTTATCAATAGATACTTAACATTAATTTCTGTTAAGTAAGGGACAAACCAGTAGAGATTTGATGTGCAAAGTACATGTCCTCTTTCTAGTCTCTCACTTTCATCCCTTTGTGAAACCCACCCGCCTAATTTGTCCTTTTTAGCTGAAACTCTCAGAAGTGAGTGGTGCTGTGTTCAGTACAAAAGACTCCAGGTCAGCCTTTAATAGTAAAGTGATTAAAATACTGAAAATGTAAAGTGGTTGGCAGCATATATGGGGGTTTTGCCATGATCCAGAGAGCTGACATCACATGAGTATTTTAGGGAGGTTGACAGATCATTAGAATCAGTCAGGGTTGGAAGGGACCACAAGGATCATCTAGTTCCAATCCCCCCTGCCATGGGCACAGACACCCTACCCTAGATCAGGCTGCCCACAGCCTCAGCCAGCCTGGCCTTAAACACCTCCAGGGATGGGGCCTCAACCACCTCCCTGGGCAACCCATGCCAGCCTCTCACCACTCTCCTGGTGAAGAACTTCCTCCTCACATCCATTCTGAATCTCCCCACCTCCAGCTTTGCTCCATTCCCCCCAGTCCTGTCACTTCCTTATAGACTAAAAAGTCCTTCCCCAGCTTTTTTGTAGGCCCCCTTCAGATCCTGGAAGGCCACAAGAAGGTCACCTGGGAGCCTCCTCTCCTCCAGACTGAAGAGCCCCAATTCTTTCAGTCTGTCCTCATAGCAGAGCTGCTGCAGCCCTCTGAGCGTCCTTGTGGCCCTTCTCTGGACATGCTCCAGCACCTCCACATCCTTCTTGTAACAGGGGCTCCAGAACTGGATGCAGTACTCCAGCTGGGGTCTCAGCAGAGCAGAGATGTTCTTGTTAGGGTTATAGCTGTACAGAATAAAGTCTTACACTCTGAGTATGTGACTTAAGTAACTGGTTGGCATGCTGGAGCAAAGGGATTCCATCCAGAGGAGCAGACTGGAGTGGTAGGTCCATGCAAACCTCATGAAGTCCAAGGCAAATTTCAAGGTCCTGCATGTGGGTTGAGGCAACTCCCACTATCAATAGAGGCTGAACTATGAAGGGATTGGGAGTAGTCTTGAGGATAAGGATTTGAGTGTGCTAGTTGATCAGCATAGATCAGAAATATGTTCTGGCAGCCTAGAAGTTAACTGTAGGCTTCCCTGTGTTAGCAGGGGGAGTGGACTAGATGATCTTCAGAGGTCCCTTCCAGCC
Organism: Tricholaema leucomelas; assembly: GCA_013400475.1. Lineage (NCBI taxonomy): Eukaryota > Metazoa > Chordata > Aves > Piciformes > Lybiidae > Tricholaema lacrymosa > Tricholaema leucomelas. The sequence continues at coordinate 533,398 of WAAF01005682.1, forward strand.
TCTGCCAGTCTGTGGTTCTGCATCCCAGGCTGCATCCAAAGCAGTATGAGCAGCAGTTCAAGGGAGGGGATTCTGCCCCTCTGCTCCACTCAGCTGTGACCCTAACTGCAGTTTTGAGTCCAGCTTTGCTATCTTCAGCATGGACCTCTTGGAGTGTGGCCAGAGGAGGGGAGAGGGTAGAAACACCTCTTCTTACAAAGAAGGGCTGAGAGAGTTGATGGTGTTCAGCTTGGAGAGGAGAAGGCTCTGCGAAGACTTTATTGTGGCTTTTCTGTACTGAAAGAGGACCTGCAGGAAATATGGAGAAGGACTTCCATCAGAGAGTGTAGGGATGAATTGAGAGGGTGACAGTTTCCAGCTGAAAGAGGGTAGATTTAGATTGCATAAAAGAAGGGAATCCTTCATTGTGAGGGTGGTAAGATACTGGAGCAGGATGCCCAGGGAGGTTGTGGATACCCCATCTGTGGAGGTGTTCAAGACTATGTCGAATGGGACTTGGAGCAACCCGATCTAGTGGAAGGTGTCTCTGCTTATGGCAGAGGGGCTTGTAACTAGTTGATCTTTAAGGTTCCTTCCAACCCAACCACTACTTAAGTAGCCTCTGTACAGACAATTGCTTAATTGATTTCATGGGAAGTCCTTAACTGAGCAGCTCAGTTTATTTGCAGTTAGCCACTAGCACCATGCTTTTCAAGGTAGGATCGAAACATCTGGACTGCTTCCAGTGAAGGGAAACTTGTTAGCAGGGAAGATGATCTTAAGATGGGAAGTGATTACAGGGTGATGCAAAGGGATCATACAGAAACAGCAGAAGGAGATACTGAAGTTTTAATTATTTCTGTTTAAAAAATCAGAGGGGTTTAAGCTGTAGTAATTTTCTCTCTTCAGAAAGAAATCCATCTGGAGCCTTCTAAGCAGAAGTATTTTTCTCTGTGCCATATAGTGAGAAAAAAAACAGAGCTGCCAAGTCCAAGTGCTTGAGTCTTGTGAAAGGCTTTCTAGATGTGAGCAGTGTTGCTAGTGTGCCTGTGAGCTTGCAGGGATGTGTCACAGAACCGTAGAATGGTGCGTGTCAGAAGGGACCTACAGACATCATCCAGTCCAACCCCCCTGCTGAAGCAGGTTTACCCAGTCAGTTGCACAGGAGCATGTCCAGGTGTGGTGGTCTGGGTGTTACTCACCCCCCACACTTTGGAAATCACCCAGACTAGACTAAGCTGGCTCTGGAAATTGAGTGAAGCTTATTATTTACAGCTTAGTGGAATATGCAAGCAGATATTTGCAGTCTATACAGTTATAGACAGACAAGGGAAAAGGTACTACAGAAACACAACAGCCCTCCCAGAAACCTGAGTCCCCAGGAGGGGCTCTCAACCACCCCCTCACCTTCCCCCTACCCCTCTCAACCTTACCCCAGTCCCAAGAAAGAATGGAGGTTCGGCCAGGGGGTTAAGAAGCAAAGGTGAATCAGCCAAAGCAAATGGAGGGTGAGGTTAGAAAGCAAGATGGAGTTCAGTCAGCAGCCCCAGAGCTCCCCAGCAGGTGAAGAGCCAAGAGCAAAGCCCAGAGCGAAGTGCAGATTGAAGTGACTTTATCTTCTGTTTTGCTTTTTTTTTCTTCTTTACACATCTCAGCAAGACTGTGAGGGAAGTAGGCATCACCATTGTTTTCATTTCATAGCCTATTATCTAGTCCTTCTCACCAAAACATTCTAGCTAGGCTCAAACTAGCACAGAGACGGAGCGTGAGGTTAGAGAGAAATGCAGCTCAAAGCCCAGGCAGTGCCCAAAACTGCCTTATGCCTTATCTAGGTTTAAGCTCTTGTTCTTAACGCATCTCAGCAAGCCTATGAGTGGACATCACCATTGTTTCTCTTTCACAGCCTATGATCTAGTCCTTCTCACCAAAACATTCTAGCTAGCTTCAAACTAGCACACCAGGTGGGTTTTGAAAGCCTCCATAGAAGGAGATTCTCAACAACCTCAAAGAAGTCACCCTCCAAGTGAAGAAGTTTCTCTCTTAAGTGAAGCTTCTTGTGTTCTAGCAGGTACTCATTGCCCCTTGTCCTGTTGCTGGCCACCACTGAAAAGGTGGCCCAGCCCCATCCTCATGGCCTCCTCTTGTTGGATTTTACTAGCAGCAAAAAGGAAAGAAAGGAAAGAAGGCAGGAAATAAAAATGCTGCCTGAAGACAAGTATTTCAGTGTAAAATGCTTGCATATGAAGGAGAGCTGTGTGTAGTGGGTGTCTTCTTTTATCCTCTTTGCTCACAGCTCTTGGAGTTCTTACAAAGCAAAGCTACTGGGAGACAAGTCTTCCCTGTCACACAGCCAGAGTTAGATACAAGGCAGTGCTTAGGAAAAGGGCACCAGTCTCAAAACGCTGCTCAAGTACTGCAACAACAACCAACCTCCTTGTTTGCCAGCCTGCTGCATCCTGCGTTTTGATCTGCAGCAGCATGTCAGGTGCAGGGAGATTGCTTCATGGTCAGTGAAGTTTGTGGAGTTGCCAGTTTTCTGGAATGGTGTTAAGATGAAATAAATACTTAACACTCAGCCAAAAAACAGTACTGGAAATAACTCTTCCTCCAAACAGGCTTCTGGACTAACATTAGAAGTTGCCTGTTGGTGGGCTGAGAAGGAGAAAAGGGTGATGTGCGCTAGGAAATACTGAATTGGAGCAGCCTGATCTACTTGGAAGTGTCCCTGCTCTGTTCAGGGGGGCAGACAACATGACCTCTGAGGGTCCCTTCTAACCTGATGCAATCTGTGAAGCATACTTTGGCAATATGTTGCTGTCTGTAGGCTTTTCTTATGAATAAGGCATTAAATGGTTCATTTTGCTACCCCAAGCATAAAGTTCAGGTGTCACTTGGAGTACTTAGAATAGAATCAGTCAGGCTGGAAGAGACCTCCAAGATCATCCAGTCCAACCTAGCACCCAGCCCTCTCCAGTCAACCAGACCATGGCACTAAGTGCCTCAGCCAGGCTTTTCGTGAACACTCCCAGGGACGGTGACTCCACCACCTCCCTGGGCAGCCCATTCCAATGCCAATCACTCTCTCTGCCAACAACTTCCTCCTAACATCCAGCCTGTACTTCCCTTGGCACAACTTGAGGCTGTGTCCCCTTGTCCTGTTGCTGGTTGCCTGGCAGAAGAGACCAACCCCCACCTGGCTACAGCCTCCCTTCAGGTAGTTGTAGACAGCAATGAGGTCTGCCCTGAGCCTCCTCTTCTCCAGGCTANTCTTCAGCCTACTATCCACCAGTACCCCCAGGTCCCTTTCCTCCTGGCTGCTCTCCAGCCACTCTGTCCCCAGCCTGTAGTGTTGCTTGGGGTTGTTGTGGCCAAAGTGCAGAACCCTGCACTTGGCCTTGTTACATTTCATCCCATTGGCCTCTGCCCACCCATCCAGCCTGTCCAGGTCCCTCTGCAACCTTCCAACAGCTCCACACCTGCTCCTAGCTTGGTGTCATCTGCAAACTTACTGATGCTGGACTCAATCCCCTCATCCGGATCATCAGTAAAGATACTTGAATCCATCCCTGAGGTTCTCATCACAGGAAGGACGTGGACCCATTGGAGCAGGTCCAGAGAAGGTTGCAAAAATGATCAGAGGGCTTGGACACCCCTGCTGTGAAGACAGTGTGGGAGAGTTGGGATTGTTCAGAGAAAAGAAGGCTGCAGGGAGACCTTCTTGTGGCCTTTCAGTACTTAAAGAGGGCTTGCAGCAAAGATGGGGACAGACATTTTAGCAGGTCCTGTTGTGGTGGTTTGAAACTGAAAGAGGAGTATTTAGAGCTGCATCTAAGGAAGAGGTTTTGTATGCTGAGGATAGTGAAACACTGACACAGGTAGCCCAGAGAGGTGGCAGAATCTGTGGAAACATTGTAGGTTAGGTTGGATGGTGATCTCAGCAACCTGATCTAGTTGAAGATGCAGGGGTGGGTGGACTAGATGACATTTAAAGGTCCATTCCAACCCATTCTGTTATTCCATGATCTTGCATCACAGTCCCAAAGTGTCTGGCTTCTAGATAAGGGATTTCTGTAAAGTCCATCATCTATTGGGAATCTGGGGGGAAGGTGCCCTGATGATGCTGAACAGGAGCTGGGATGATGGTAGAGAGCTGCTTTGTTTTCATGGCAAATAACTGGATGGCCAGAACTGTGATTTGCAGCAGCTCAGTTCTTCTGTTACTTCATTAAACATGCAGACAGAAAATGATTCTAAAGGAGCAGAGCAGGAAATAAGACAAAACTGTGATACTCTACAAAATGCTTCCTGATTCCTTCAAGCTAGTTTGAGGCTTGGTAACCAAAAATAACCTGCTTGTGAGGAGCTGTTGTGTCCTCAGAGAGTGATTTGCCATTGGAATGGGCTGCCCAGGGAGGTGGTGGAGTCGCCGTCCCTGGAGGTGCTGAAGAAAAGCCTGGATGAGGCACTTAGTGCCATGGTCTGGTTGGTTGTCTAGGGCTGGGTGCTAGGTTGGACTGGATGATCTTGGAGGTCTCTTCCAACCTGGTTAATTCTATTCTCAGCACACATTTCCAGTGCTGTAATGGACAGCAGAGGTACAACTAGAAAGACCTGGGTAGCAGGGCTTTTACTGCAGCCCAAGTCCAGCTGGGACCTTTGCCAACTGTGGCACATCAGCAGCTGATGCTGGCAGAGCTTTGCTGCACTGTAAACCAGGCTATTAGAGCTCACAGCAGTTTAGAGGTGCCAGGAGAGCAAATTCTTGTTTGGGTAATTCTGACAAAAACAGCATTAGAATTTCTTGATGTTTTCTCTGGTGAATCAGACCCAGTGGGGGCAGTGAAGCAGACTTCGTGAAACAAAATCATAAAGCTTTTGGTGCAAGCAGTTATTGCAGAAGAGCAGAAGTTTTCTTGGACTTTTGCATTCCAAAACAATGAACTTGTCAAGCTCTGCACTTCTCAAGTTGTGCTGGGGGAAGTCTAGGCTGGATGTTAGGAGGAAGTTCTTCACAGAGAGAGTGATTGGCATTGGAATGGGCTGCCCAGGGAGGTGGTGGAGTCACCATCCCTGGGGGTGTTCAAGAAAAACCTGGATGAGGCACTTAGTGCCATGGTGTAGAAGACTGGCTAGGGCTGGGTGCTAGGTTGGACTGGATGATCTTGGAGGTCCCTTCTAACCTCTTTGATTCTCTGGCCAGCTGCCAGGTGGGCACTTGCACTCCTGCAGAGCAGCACAGCCTGGGATGAAAAAGTTGGGAGAGGCCATCCTAGCATGGTCTGGAGGAGTCTGCTATGGTACAGTTGTCCATGCAGTGCATGGACATCACCAGGGAATGTCAGGCATTTCTGTTGAGTTCATTTCTTCAGCTATCCTTACTTTTTGTACTTCCATAACATTACTGCCTGCTGGGGCATTAACCTAAACCCTGTAGGGTTTCATTATAATTAATGATCTTCCTTGGAAGATATTCAAATCCTACTGTGGAGGATGCAATCCTGAAACAGCTTGGCAGTTGTAGAAGCACAGGTCATAGAATCATAGAAGCAACCAGGTTGGAAGAGACCTCCAAGATCATCCAGTCCAACCTAGCACCCAGCCCTGTCCAATCAAATAGACCATGGCACAAAGTGCCTCATCCAGGCTTTTTTGGAACACCTCCACTTTTAACACAGAGGGTATTTTGTCAGTCACAGTATCACACACACAGTATCACACAGTCTCACAGTATCACCAAGGTTGGAAGAGACCTCACAGATCATCAAGTCCAACCCTTTACCACAGAGCTCAAGGCTAGACCATGGCACCAAGTGCCACGTCCAATCCTGCCTTGAACAGCTCCAGGGACGGCGACTCCACCACCTCCCTGGGCAGCCCATTCCAGT
>WAAF01005684.1:0-94185 GCA_013400475.1 Tricholaema leucomelas
TTTCTGAGGACATCCTTGTTAACAGCCCTGGCACCCACAGCATGTTTGGCAGGAGTCAAGCCTCTGTAGCCTGGCAGCCTGCTGGTCTCTTTTCAGTTATCTGGGGTTCTCAGAGAAGAAGACATTAATATTGCTGAGGATGACATAGCAAATTACTGCTGCTCCCTAACCTTTTTAAATTGCTAACACTGTTGTAATCTGTAATTACAGAAATCAGTGTGAGAATTGTGGCACAGTATAATTATCTTCCCTGATACTTTATTGCTGTATGAATTATTAATCAGAATCAGTCTTGTGTAGTATTTGCGGCAACTCAGAAGAATAATGTATAATTAAATTTCCTTATTTCTATTTTTGTGCTGGTGTTTTATGATGTTGTAATTGATAATTAATTGGTTAAAAATTCACACAGTTCTTGGGAATTTCGTGTGCCTGTGACTGCATGTATTAATTGAATAATGGGCTCACTGAAGAGACCTTTGTATGTAGTCTTCTGTCATTACAGCGAGCTCTCCAAAATGGTGAATTAATCATTAGGCCCTTCAATAGTTTCTTTTCTAGAGGAGAGCAGTGACAGTATAATCACATCCTTTGTTGGTATAGCTATAATTGAGAGATCCTAATAACCAATTACAAGGATGGCCATTTCAGGAGCTCTCAAGTGTCACTTGTTGATCCATTTCTTTAAAACCAAAGTGTCGATGACATAGAACGAGGCTTTGGAAAGAAAAACATATTAGGAGATGGGGAAGGAAAAGCCTGGCAAATAGTTTGCCTCCCACTTGCCACTTAAAACTAGTGCATGTTTATCCCTCAAAACTGTCAAGTCTGATGTGCTTTTGCTGCCATTTGTCAGTACAGGTTCTTCTTTTTCAGCGTTTTGTCATCATTCTCCACCTTTTTTTTCTTAGTACTTTTTGCTAAACTGGTATGGGGGAAAAAAAAAAGTTGGTAGAGAAGCTCAGAACAAAAGAGTGTTTTCAGAGAATCATAGACTCAACCAGGTTGGAAGAGACCTCCAAGATCATTCAACTGAAACCTTCTCTGTTCCAGTTTGTATCCATTGCTCCTTGTCTTATTGCTGTGCACCACCAAAACAAGCTTGTCCCCTTCCACTTGAAACCCACCCCTCAGGTATTTGTACACATTGATCAGATCCCCTCTCAGTCTTCCCTTCTCCAGACTACACAGCCCCAGGTTTCTCAGTGTCTCTTCACAGGGGAGATGCTCAAGTCTCCCAGTCATCCTCATGGCTCTGCAGCCTAAAGTTTTTTTGATTCAAATCGTTCCTGGTGTCTGGCTCCATCTGCTCAGTGACCTCACTGTAGGAGTGCCAGGCTGCTGTTAGGACCCTGATTACAACCAAGCAATCTCACATCTGAGTACTGAGTGTGCCTAACTAGCCTCAGAGATCAGAGAAGCTCAGGCATGGGGCATGGCATGAGCACAGGCAGATGTGAGGCAGTAGTGCTGCTGGTTTGTTTCTGCAGGAACTCACTGTTAACCTGCTGAAAATTGCCCCTCCATTCCTTCTCTAGTGAAGTGGACTGGGCTGGGAACTGGTTGAAGAAGCCAGAGAGCTGTGATCAATGGGATGGAGTCTAGTTGGAGGCCTGTGGCTAGTGAGGTCCCACAGGGGTCAGTACTGGGACCAGTTCTGTTCAGTATATTCATCTGTGCCTTGGATGAGGGCACAGAGTGCACTGTCGGCAAGTTTGCTGATGACACCAAACTGGGTGGAGTGGCTGCCACAGCAGAAGGTTGTGCTGCCCTGGACAGGCTGGAGGGTTGGGCAGGGAGAAATCTAATAAGTTCCACAAGGGCAAGTGTAGAGTTGTGCACCTGGAAAAGAAGCCCAGGAATCAGGATAGGTTGGGGACTGACCTGTTGGAAGGCAGCAAAGGGGGTAAGGATCTGGGGGTCCTAGTTGATGGGAGGTTGACCATGAGCCAGCAAAGTGCTCTTGTGGCCAGGAGGGGCAGTGCCATTCTGGGGTGTATTAGAAGGGCTGTGGTTAGTAGGTTGAGAGAGGTTCTCTTGCGCCTCTACTCTGCCCTGGTGAGGCCACATCTGGAGTACTGTGTTCGTTTATGGGTCCCCCAATTCAAGAGGGACATAGAACTGCTTGAGAGTGTCCAGCACAGAGCCACAAAGATGATTAAGGGAGTGGAATATCTCTCTTACAAGGAGAGCTTGAGGGAGCTGTGGCTGTGCTGCTTGGAGAGGTGACCTCATGAATGTCTATAAAGATGTGCAGGGTGAGTGCCAGGAGGCTGGAGCCAGGCTCTGCTGGGTGATGCCCGATGCCAGGACAAGGGGCACTGGGTGGAAGCTGAGGTATAGGAGTTTGAATTTAAACATGAGGAGGATTTTTTCCCTGTGAGGGTGACAACACTGGAAGAGGCTGCCCGGGGAGGTCGTGGAGTCTCCCTCTGTGGAGATATTCAAAACCCACCTGGATGTGTTCCTGTGTGATCTGCTCTAGGTGCTGCTGCTCTGGCAGGGGGGTTGGACTGGGTGAGCTTCCATGGTCCCTTCCAGCCCCTGACATCCTCTGGTTCTCTGATTCTCTGTTGAATACCCTTTCCAGTCTGACACAGCTTCTCAGCTTATGACAACTGAGCTTCTCTAGCAGCCTTTAGCGAAGGTTTTGTCAAAGGATTTCTGAAAGTCAACACTAATTACACTTAGCAGTGTTCCTGGCTGGCTAATTTGACACGCCTCAGGAATTCTAACAGAGCCCATCAGAGACATGACTTCCCCTTGTAGAAGCCGTGCTGCTTTGTCACGATGATGATTTGCCTGGTTAAGTGCTCTGTAGCTCTGCCACGACGGAGATTTACCTTTTCACATAATTAACTCGGTCCTGATGCAGGACTTGGTGGTGCCTCTTGATAAGGTTTCTCTCTCCCTTCATGTTTCCCTTTAAGAACAGGCACTGCATCTCCTGCCTTCCAGTTTTGCGAGGTAGGAGCTGGTTTTTCCGTGCGATAGGTAATGTATTTTTAGTAGCAGCTCAGGCAGTGCATTTATGAGTTCCTGGAGAGTTTTGGGTGCGTGCCAGCCAGCAGAGACAATATGCTGCAAGCTGAAGTGATTCAGATGTTTCTTGTATACCTCTTGTTTTTTCTTTTGGTCTCCTGAGGTTTTCAAATGCCTCTTCCATGCTACCCATGCAGAAGTGCTCCACGAATCTCCTACTCTTTGCTCTGTCAGGACCACGTAATCGACTTCCCAGTTCCCTTCACTGCAGTTGCTGGCCCTGACAAGAAACTTCTTTTTGGCGAGGTTTCAGTGGTGCTTTCCTTGCTCACAACAGTTCGTGCCAGTTTCTGGAAACTTTTGTTTCAAAGAGGCTTTGTTGTGTGTTTTTTCTCTCTTTCTGGCAGTATCGTGACCTATATGCAAACAAATGCACAGCATGTTCTTTGGAGCCAGAGAAAGGCTTGCTAAGACTTTCTTCAGATTGAAGAAAATAGCAAGTGTGTGGCAATGATTTCCATGAAGAAGGTTGTGCAAAGTCAGCATAATACCGAATTCAGTTAAAACACTGTGTGGTTTGAATTAACACTGCATAAAAGACTTCCAGACCAGCTTGCCTCAGATTTTATACCCAATCCCTGCTTTTCTCTCTTGCAAGGAGAGGGCAAAAAGTAAACTGATCTGCTAATTTTCCTGCTACCCCATGCAAAAAGCCCTATAGCTGCCTTTTCTCTTTGCACTCTAAACCCTTTCCCCATGAGAACGAAGAGTATACTTGAAAGTGCAGGGTTTCACCATCTTGCTCCTGTCCTGCAGGATCAAGGCCTCTTGGAAAGGAAACGCCTCATCCCTGGAGGTTATTCGGTCACTGGCCGATCGTGGAAAAGGGAAGACCATAAATCACTTGTGATGAAACATTGAAAGCTGATAAATAAGTGGTTCTGAGCTGTAGCCCAGCCCTGGCTTCCCTGTGCGCAATGCAGGGCTCAGGGGTGCTTCCTAGAGCAGCCAGGGGCATGACCGGGGGAAGTCTGTGTCGGGGATGAGATTGCAGCCACCAGCCACAGCATCCCCACAGGCTCTCAGCAGCTGTGGGAAGGGGCATGGTGCGGATCCTCTTTCGGGAAGCTCCTGGAGTCACGGCAGTGGCCTTGGGAAGGCATGGCAATAGAGGCAGCTGGGCTGGAGGTCACACAGAGTCACAGGATGTTAGGGGCTGGAAGTGTCTAGAGCAGTGGTTGCCTTGCTTGGAAATTGCTTCCAGGACTGTGTTCTAAGCACTTCTGCAGAATTTCTGCATCAGTATCAGATACTTTCTTCAGTTTTGAGGCACTTCTTAGGTGTTTTGATTGTTCCTTATGATTTCATAGTTTTACTCCCAACATCTAGCAGACAGTAAGAGTGTGTGTGGGAACATGAGCACTCCCACGTCTGAAGCACAGAGCTGAAGACCTTTCAGAGCTCTTTGCTGACTTGCTCTAAAACTCCCCAGCACAGAATCACAGAATGACAGAATGTTACAGGGCTGGAAGAGATCTCAAAAGATCATCCAGTCCAACACCCCCTGCCAAAGCAGGAAATCAGTGTGCTCTGAAGTTTCACTGAACCTTGGTTCTTGTCCTATCTATCTCTTCCTAGAATCACATGCAGAATGTTAGGTGCTGGAAGGGACTTTGAAAGTTCATCCAGTCCAACCCCCCCTTCCAGAGCAGCATCACCTAGAGCAGATCACACAGGAGCACATCCAGGCAGCTCTTGAATATCTCCAGAGAGGGAGACTCCACAACTGCCCTAGGCAGCCTGCTCCAGGGTTCTGTCACAGTCAAAACATTTTCCTCCTGTTTCCATGCAACTTCGTCTGCCTCAGCTCCCACCCATTGCCCCTTGTCCTGTCATTGAGCATCACCCAGCAGAGCCTGGCTCCAGCCTCTTGGCACTCACCCTGCACATCTTTATCACCATTCATGAGGTCCTTCCTGGGAGTGTAGCTGGGGATTCACTTGAGTGGATGAGGCAGTTTACAGCCCCAGCACCTCAGTATTGCATTGCTCAGGTTTCCTAGCATAGAATGCAGACTTACTTGATAATGGGGAAATACACCATGGTGTTTTCAGCAGTTCACAGGGCATAAAACAGGGTTTATTTAAAAAAAAATGGTGAGAACTGTAGTTAAAAAGTGGGAAATTACTAATTAGCAACTAAGTAATTCAGGATTTGATTCACACAAATTGCACTATTACTGTAAAAAAAGGATTGCAATCTCAGGCAAGCAGTGGGTTTTGTGGGGTTTTCTTTTAAAGGCACTGCAAATATAATTGATGTTCTATTCATTACCTGCCAGGTCTCTGGTTTCTTGTACAATTTTTCATCATCTGAGACATTATAGGCGTAAGACATGTCTGGAAAAGAATGGGAGGGGAAGATATGAATGCTTTCCCTTTGCATTGTCATTTGCAACTCTCAGGTTTTCCCACTGGTTTGTTCCTGTAAACTCGTTGCGTTTCGTAGCATGCAAGAGTGACCACTTAGAACATCACTGTGGTGCTATCGTTAGCATCAGGGTTCAATTACAAAGAAAGCTGTGAGTGGGATGAGCTAAGTATCATTTTCCCTTTTACCTTAACAGAGTGCTAACAAAATGATGGCTGTCAGTTTGGGGTTTTTTTTGTTAGTCTCAGTTTGTGGGAAGAGAAAAAAAATTCTTCTGGTTCAGAAATCCAGCTGGTACCATAAAAACCCTAAAAGTGTCTCTCTCCCCAGCCTGGATGGAGGTCAGTAAGACCCTCATTAAAGTGTACCAGAGAAGGAACTTTACTTTTGCTTTCTACAGTGGTCAGATATCTATGGTGCAGGAGTATATTAGAATCACAGAATCACAGAAATACCCAAGTTGGAAAAGACCCTCAGGATCACCAAGTCCAGCTTATAACCCTATAGCCTATAACCCTACTCTACAAGATTCACCTTAAACCATATCCCTAAGCACCGCATCCAAATGACCCTTAAACACATTCAGGGTGGGTGACTCAACCACCTCCCTGGGCAGCTGATTCCAGTCTTTTTCCTGATGTCGAATCTAAACCTCCCCAGCCTCAGCTTGAGGCCATTCCACCTTGTTCTGTCTCCAGTTACCTGTGAGAAGAGACCAGCAGTAGCCTCTCCACAATGTCCCTTCAGGTAGTTGTAGACAGCAGTGAGGTCTTCCCTCAGCCTCCTTTTACTCAAACTAAAGTTGTCCTGCTGCAATGCTGTCATAGAATCATAGAATCAACCAGGTTGGAAGAGACCTCCAAGCTCATCCAGTCCAACCTAGCAGCCAGCCCTGTCCAGTCAACTACACCATGGCACTAAGTGCCTCATCCAGGCTTTTATTCAACACCTCCAGGGACAGTGACTCCACCATCTCCCTGGGCAGCCCATTCTAATGTCAGTCACTCTCTCTGTGAAGAACTTCCTTCTAACATCCAGCCTAGACCTCCCCTGGCACAATTTGAGACTGTGTCCCCTTGTTCTGTTGCTGGCTGCCTGGGAGAAAAGACCAACTCCCACCTGGCTACAGCCTCCCTTCAGGTAGTTCCAGACAGCAATGAGGTCACCCCTGAGCCTCCTCTTCTCCAGGCTGCACACCCCCAGCTTCCTCAGCCTCTCCTCACAGGGCTGTGTTCCAGGCCCCTCACCAGCTTCACTGCCCTTCTCTGGACACATTCCAGTATCTCAACATCTCTTTTAAATTGAGGGGCCCTGAGGCAGTTGTTATTCACAATAAGGAAATACAATGCCTTAAAATACTTGGAAGTTTGTGTATTTGCATAACTTCCCTTCCAGCAGCAGATGAAAAGACCTTTAAGGTCATCATGTCCAACCTAACCCAGCTACCATGACCACTAACCTACATCCTGAGACACCACATCTACACCCTTCTTGAACACCTCCAGGGATGACGACTCCACCGCCTCCCTGGGCAGCCTGTTCCAATGCCTCACCACTCTCTCAGGAAAGAATTTTCTCCTAATGCCCAATCTAAACCTTCCCCTGGCACAACTTAAGCCCATTTCCTCTCATCCTATCACAAGTTACTTGGGAGAAGAGACCAACACGAGCCTGGCAGTAGTTGTAGAGAGCTATGAGATCTTCCCTTAGCCATCTTCAGACTAAACAACCCCAGCTCCCTCAGCTGCTCCTCATACAGTATACCCTCCAAACCCCTCTCCAGCCTTGTTGCTCTCCTCTGGACTCGCTCCAGGACCTCAACACCTTTCTTATACTGTGGCACAACGGATTGAACACAGTACTCAAGTCATAGTTAGTGGCTTGTCTTCATCAGGTACAACAGTTCCTCAAGGTGAAGTCTCCTGTGTAAACATGCCAGCACTCTCCACTAGAGAATAAGCTGAGCTTTTGAGGACCTTTTCCTTTCATCTGAAAATAACAGAAGCAAACTCAAGGCCTTTTTTTTTTTTCTGTTATAATTATCAAAAGACCAAACAATCACTTTCTTTTTGCTAAAGTCTTCTAAACTTTCTCATGTCCCCATGTTATTGCCTCTACTAAATCAAACATGTGCAGTAGGTGGTTGAAGGAAAGTACTTTGCAGTCCATCTAAAGCCTGGGTTGGTTTTGAGGGGAGAAGCTGCGGGGGGAGGGAGTAGGCAACTGAAGCATTCCAAGGTGAAAGTTAATGGCAATGAATCACAGAATGTTAGGGGCTGGAAGGGACCTCAAAAGCTCATCCAGTCCAACCCCCCCCCCACCAGAGCAGCATCACCTAGAGCAGATCATACAGGAACTCGTCCAGGCAGCTGTTGAGTATGTCCAGAGAGGGAGATCCACAACTCCCCTGGGCAGCCTCTTCACTGTTCTGTCACTATCTCACTGAAAAAACTCTGTGTTTCCATAGAACTTCCTCTGCCTCAGCTTCCACACACTGCCCCTTTTCCTGTCGTTGGACATCACCGAGAAGACCCTGGACACCCTTCCCAGTGTCCTTCCCAAGCATCTTAGTCAGATTTAACAATTGCTGGGTGGCTTTGCTGCGGTCCCAGCGTATCCAGAACGTGGGCAGCGTCCCACTGCCCCGTGCTTGCCCCGCAGCTGCATCACTCCTCACCGCCTTGTGTTCTCTCCCTCCCTTCTCCGCTGCAGGGTGTGAACGGCATGTCTGTGGATGAGAAGACTGACTCCCCCATGTATGTGTATGAGTCAACGGTGCACTGTACCAATATTCTCCTCTGCTTAAATGACCAACGGAAGCAGGACATTCTCTGTGACGTGACGCTCATCGTGGAGGGGAAGGAGTTCCGCGCCCACCGGGCTGTGCTGGCTGCCTGCAGCGAGTACTTCTTGCAGGCCTTGGTAGGGCAGACGGAAAATGACTTGGTGGTCAGCCTGCCGGAAGAGGTACGGTATGGACAGTATGTAACAGCAGTTCTGGTTTAGACCTTCCCGGAGACCCAAAGCCTAACGGGACAATATTATGTATAGGATGCCTCTCCCTCTGCCCCTTTGAAAAGCAAAGAGTTAGGTAGAGAAGATGAAAGGGGTAAAACACCCAAAGGAAACAATCTAGCACCGGGTTTGGAAGTTAAAAGTAACTTTAACAATAGATAAAGGGTATTTAAGGTAAGGGAGTTGACAAAGGTGTAAGGGAAGGGAAACAGATACAAAAATACATGCAAAGCCAGATGGATGACAATGGATGGAGGTAGTTGGTCCACCACGTGGTTGGCTGGCCACATGGCAAAGCGAGAGCAGCTGCGGCAAGGGTGTTGCTCCTCAGGCAAGGCAGAGCAGAGAGAGAAACAGGAAGTTCATCTGCTTTTATAGTGTTGCTAACAGAAAGTGGGAGTGGACTAACCTTTGCATCTGGGATCAGGTTCTAGATCAACCCCCAGCAGGAGCCAAGGGGGACCTGGAGTCAGGTTCCAGACCACCTCCCAGTCCCGTAGAGGCTCAACCTGTAGCAACAGAGTGTAAATGGAAGCCACTTCCATCCCGCCTGGGGAGAAGGACTTCCACAGGCCACTAAGGTGGACAAGGGCAGTGTGGCATGAGTGTTTGTACCTACCCTGTCACCACTCTGGATATGGCTTTTGAGTTTGGGTGTGTTGTGAATTGCTGAAGGATGGATGTGTTCACACCACCCTTCCTCACCAGCAGTAATTCCCAATGGGTAGGGCCTAGAGAATAAATCTTATGAGGAGCAACTGAGAGAACTGGGAATGGTTAGTTTGAAGAAGAGGAGTCTCAGCGGAGACCTCATGGCTGTCTACAACTACATAAATGGCATCCTGGCTTGTATTAAAAATGCTGTGGCCAGCAGGAGTAGGAAGGTGATTGTCCCCTTGGACTCATCTCTGGTGAGGCCACACCTTGAGTACTGGGTTCAGTTTTGGGCACTGCAATACAAGGGAGATGTGGAGGTGCTGGAGCCAGTGCAGAGGAGAGCAGGGAAGCTGGGGAAGGGCCTGGAGAGTAAATCTGATGAGGAGCAACTGAGGGAGCTGGGGATGGTTAGTTTGAAAAAGAGGAGGCTGAGAGCAGAGCTCATCACTGTCTGCAGCTACTTGAAAGGAGGTTGTGGAGAGCCTGCTGCTGGTCTCTTCTCACAGGTAATTGGAGACAGAGCAAGGAGGAGATGGCCTCAAGCTGAGACTGGGGAGGTTTAGATTGGACATTAGGAAAAAGTTTTTGATGGAGAGAGTTGTCAGGGACTGGAGTGAGCTGCCCAGGGAGGTGGTGGAGTCACCCACTCTGGATGTGTTTAAGGGTCATTTGGATGTGGTGCTTAGGGATATGGTTCAAGGTGAATCTTGTAGAGTATGGTTATATGTTGGGCTTGGTGACCCTGAGAGGGTCTTTTCGCGTGGATGTTTCTGTGATTCTGTGATAAAGCTCTGGGACTCTTGAGCTCACCTTTGTCGCAGCTGCTGAGGGTGGTACCTGAGCACTTAATTACCGTAGCTTTGTTCAGGGAGTTATCAGGGCTCTGATATTCTTCTGCCCTTCCAGACAGGAAATTTGAAAGGACTGATGTGGCTACTAGGCGGCAGGTTATTGTTGAACAATCATTTGAGCTGTCGTGTTGGTGGGAGTCTCACTGGCATCCACTCCTATCTGGCAGCTCATATTCTTGTCCTCCTCTTTTCTCCTCTCCTGTCCCTCATTCAGCCTTGCTTCACTCAACTCCCCTCCCATTGAGATTGAGATTTAACTGCTTCAGTCCATGGGTTTTGCACTGAGAAAACCATGAACACAGCCTGTAAAGAAAGAGCAAGGGTTTTGTTCTCATGCAACATGGCTCCCCCAGCAGGAAGCCAAGGGATGTAGGAAATACATACCTCACTGGAAAGTTTACTTTGTTTTACCACAAAATCTGCCTGGCTGGCTTCCACCCCCACTGTCATTTCCTCCCCGCCGTACAGCCGTGACAGCGCAGCCACCCGAGTGCACGCCCGTGGCTTTGCTGAGCCTGCTGGCCAGGGCTGCCAGCGCCTGCTGCTCCAACGCTGCCTGCCTGCTCTTGCCAGCTGGGATTGGTGGCACAAGAGGAGTGGTGACGTAGGCAGGACACTGGGTGGCAGTTGCTCAGTGGGAAGATAGTCTGCAGCTGGGGTTGTTTAGCCTGGAGAAGAGGAGGCTCAGGGCAGACCTCATTGCTGTCTACAACTACCTGAAAGGAGGCTGTAGCCAGGTGGAGTTGGTCTCTTCTGCCAGGCAACCAGCAACAGAACAAGGGGACACAGCCTCAAGTTGCGCTGGGGGAGATCTAGGCTGGATGTTAGGAGGAAGTTCTTCACAGAGAGAGTGATTGGCATTGAAATGGGCTGCCCAGGGAGGTGGTGGAGTCACCGTCCCTGGAGGTGTTCGAGAAAAGACTGGCTGGGGCACTTAGTGCCATGGTCTGGTTGACTGGATAGGGCTGGGTGCTAGGTTGGACTGGTTGATCTTGGAGGTCTCTTCCAACCTGGTTGGTTCTATGATTCTGTGATTCTATGAATAGAGAGGGTTTCTCACCATCACTGAACAACCCTGAAGGAGCACAGCGTGTTTTTAAATTGTGACCATTTTTCCTCCTCTGATTTAGCTCTCTCCAGAGTCTGCAAGTTTTGTCCTGGTGTTGTCATGGCACAAGTTGGGGAACATTAGAAAAAGTAGGTCACTTGTTGACTTCATGAGTCTTGGCACTGAATCTTACTCGTGAGGAACTTTCAAGGCAGACATTGGACATAGGAGTTCAGAGAGAAGGCAGACGATGCGCTGGGATGTGCACTGTGATTCTGCAGTGTCCACTCATAATTTCCAGTGGGAAAAAAGTAAGTCTCAGTCAGTGTCACAATACATTTCACTGCAAAGAAATGCCAGAGAAGTGACAAAACATGCCTGGGGAGCATATGTATGAAGAGGCAGGAGAGTATCAGTGCCTTTCTGCAAAGCCTTGGTGTTACCTGCCCCCCCCTTAAGAAAATCACCCAGACTAGACTCAGCAGCTGGAATTATAAGAGTGAAGCTTTATATTTACAGCTTAGCACAAGATACAAGCAGACATTTACAACAGATACAGCTATAGACAGAAATAGACCAGTTCGAAAGGAAATGCAGAAACACAACAGCCCTCCCAGTAAGTAGAGTCCCCCAGGAGGGGCTCCCAACCACCCTTCCACCTCCTTTCCACCCCTTTACCTTATCCCAGACTTTGCCTTACATTCAAGGTGAGTTTGGAGAATTGGCCAGGGGGATTAGGAAGCAGAGGGATTAGTCACACAGACAGCAGGTTAGAGAGAGAATGGAGGCAGCCAAAGCCAGAGAGCAACTCTGTTATCCATGTTTGTGTTCTTGTTTTTATCATTCTCAGCAAGCCTATGAGTGAAGCAGCCACCACCATTGTTTCCTTTTCGCAGCCTATCATCTAATTCCTCTCACTAAAATATCCCAGCTAGCTTCAAACTAGCACACCTGGTGAGACCCCCATGTATGATTCAGGTCCTGTTAGACAAAGAAAAATAGGTACAGTTCAAATAAGCATACACAGGAGTGACTGAAATGTTCATGAAGAAGCAGCCTGGCCCAAAGGAGAAGAAAACAAGACAGTGGCAGGTTCATACTGCTAGTGTGACAGCTGTGACATGCTGCTGCTCTGTGTAGGCTGAGGAGATAAAGCACCTGAGAGGAGTTGCTGTTTAATACTGACAGACAATGTTGACACAGGCACTGATTGATTTCAACTCTCCTTTACTAGAAGTAGATTGGAAATGAGCATGTTTCTGATCAGAGCAGTTGTGAGGTGCTGAGCCACAGGCCAGTGGGAGGCACAAGGCAGTGGAGGGATCATGATGTGTCTGTGCTTGATGACCAAATTCTCTCTGTTTATATGATACTGAAGATTTAAAAACCAGAGGTTTGCCATTCAGTGAGTTTCATAGGAGATGCTATGTTTGAAAAAAGTCCTCTTGTCCAACCAGAGATGGTTTCTATTTAAGAGAATCCCCTTCTGGCTAAATCAGGTATTGGTGTTTTACATTTTAGAACATGGGACAGAATCACAGAATGTCAGGGGCTGGAAGGGACCTCAAAAGCTCATCCAGTCCAACCCTCCTGCCAGAGCAGCACCACCTAGAGCAGATCACACAGGAACACATCCAGGCAGCTCTTGAATATCTCCAGAGAGGGAGACCCCACAACCCCACAACAAGAAAGGAGATTATTACTTCTCAAAGCTCTGATGTTGTGGCCGGATAAAGCTTTTGCCCTCATGTAATGTTATTGTGAGGGAGCTCACCATCAAAACAAAAGAACTTATTTTCAATCATTCAAAGCAATAAATCTGCCTGTGAAGTTTAAATTGCAGGCTTTGTTTTTCACTTCAGAGCATGTTGGGGTCTCTTTGTTAATCTGGCACCCAGACGTTGTTAACTCTTGTCTGGCTAAACAGTGAACAGATGTTCTTTACATTATTTCTTGCTCATATCCCATTACAAGTGAGAGCAGCCTCTGTCAAAATGCTGGCCATTTCACTAGGAAGACATTGTGTGCACACAGAACTGGGGCTAGTTGAGCTTAGCAGGGTGATAAACCACTGCAAAACTTTCTGTTTGGGCAGTTCAAGAGCAGCTTAATACACCTCACTTTAAACCTGTCCCTAATCAATTTAAACTAAGTCAGCAGGGAGCTAATTCTGCAGTGACTGGAGAGTTTCATAAACCCTGTTGTGCTAGCCTCAAGTAATACGATTTTGCACTACACAACAATATGTTTTAGGGTGTTGATAAGGGCCTGGAAAAAGATACATATAATCACAAGGGCTCAGAAGTGACTCAGGTGTGTGAATTCTCAGCCCTCAAAGCAGAGTTAGAGTGTGTCAGCTGCCTACAGCTAATATAAAAGGACTTCCTTAGCTCTTAACTTACAATCATAGACTTGGCAGGGTTGGAAGGGACCTCAAGGATCATACAGTTCCAACCCCCCTGCCATGGGCAGGGACACCTCACACTAGATCAAGTTGATCAGAGCCATATCTAGTCTGGCCTTAAAAGACAGCCAGAGATGAGGCTTCCACCACCTTGCTGGACAACCTGTTCCAGTGTCTCACCACCCTCATGGTGAAGAACTTCTTTCTAACATCCAATCCGAATCTCCCCTCATCTAGTTTTGCTCCATTCCCTTAGTCCTATCACTACCTGACATCCTGAAAAGTCCTTCCCCAGCTTTCCTGTAGGTCCCCTTCAGATACATTGGAATGGGCTGCCCAGGGAGGTGGTGGAGTTGCCCTCCCTGGAAGTGTTCAAAAAACAACTGGATGAGGCACTTAGTGCCATGGTCTGGTTGACTGGACAGGGCTGGGTGCTAGGTTGGACTGGATGAGCTTGGAGGTCTCTTCCAACCTGGTTGATTCTATGATTCTATGATTCTGGAAGGCCACAAGAAGGTCACCTTGGAGCCTTCTCCTCTCCAGACTGAACAGCCCGAACTCTCTTAGTCTGTCCTCATAGCAAAGCATCTCCAGCCCTCTGAGCATCCTTGTGGCCCTTCTCTGGACACATTCCAGCACATCCACATCTTCCCTGCAATAGAACTGCTGCAGAACTGGATGCAGTGCTCCATGTGGGGTCTCACCAGAGTGAAGTAGAGGGACAGAATCACCTCCCTTGCCCTGCTGGCCACACTTCTCTTGCTGTGGCCCAGGCTCTGGTTGGCTTTCTGGGCTGCAAGTGCACACTGCTGGCTCCTGTTGAGCCTCTGATCCACCAGCACCCCCAAGTCCTTTTCTTTAGGGCTGCTCTCAAGCCAGTCCCTGCCCAGCCTATATCAGTGCTTGGGATTGCCCCGACCCATGTGCAGGACCTTGCAGTTGGTCTCATTAAGCCTCGTGAGGTTGAATTTGGCACACCTCTCCAGCCTGTCCAGGTCCTTTGCATGGATCCCTTCCCTCCAGTGTGTCAGCAGCACCACACAGCTTTTTCTCTTGATTTGCAGGTTTTGGTAAACAACTCAAGCCTTACCTGCTTTTCATTCTGCAGTTCTTCACTTTTCCTTTAGCAGGTGCTGGTAGATGCAACCCAAAATTGATATTTTCCAAGAACCCAGTTTAAGGCTATAAAGTTAGTCATGCACTCCATACCCCTAACTGTTGTTTTGTTTTATTTAATCATGAAAACTGGTCTTCCTTCCTTTAACAGGGCACTTAATTAAGCTTTTAATTCATGATAAGAAGTTAAATGGCACTTATGAGGCTTTTTTAATGGTTTCCACTTCCCATCCAGATTACAAAAAAAGGTGAGAGAAAGAGAGAGAGAGAGAGAGAAAGAGGCAGGGCTGTCAGCCAGGGGTATTGTAGGTCATGCCAATATTAGCTGGCAGCAGGCCATTATCCAATTAACATTGCTTCATCTCTGCAAGTAATAGCTCTCGAGTAGATGATTGAGTCATTCATGCTGTAGTGGTACTCTACTTGAGAAGGAGCCAGTGCTTCATCAAATAGGGGCTTTATTCACTGTTATTACCTGCCTGGCTTTGCTAGAGCTCAGTCTTTGTGGGCAAGCTGAGAGCTGGGCAATAGACAGAGTTGCAGACACCTTGTTCACTTGGTTTTCTGCAAGCTAGGGTCACAGTGAAGTGATGAAAAGACAGAAACAACAACGGCAAATAAAACTCCTCAGTTGCAGTAGATTTGTACAGCTTAGAAATGAGATTCCCAACCTTGCTTGAGTGGTTTTGTGCTTGTGAGGTGTTGCATTTGAAAACAGAAACCTTTGCCTGGTCGTTTCAGCCATGGAAAGTACCAAATGCCTTTCTCTGATGAAGGTAAACTGAGGTCTTTTGATGTAGTAAACAAGGTTTCTCTAGCATTGGTTCAGTACTGCGCCTGGAGAGGCTTAGGTTGGATATTAGGAAGTGGAAGAGACAGACTCTGCTCAGTTGTACCCTGGGATAGCACAAGAGGCAGTGGATGAAAACTGCAGGACAGGAAGTTCCACCTGAACATAAGCAAGAACTTCTTGACTGCAAGGGTCCCAGAGCACTTGCACAGGCTGCCCAGAGAGGTTTTGGAGTCTCCTCTGCAGAATTTCCAGCCCTGTCTAGATGTGTTCCTGTGCGACCTTTCTGTTAAGAAAACCAGCTTGCTTCTCAATTAGGTTGGTTATTTAACCTCTAACACTTGATTTCTTGACTCTCTTTCAAAGAGTGGTTCCAGGTGACTTTTATTTCTGGTGCAGTGAGCTGTCTACTGGAAAGCTTGCCATACAAAAGGATTAAATTGACTTAGAATCACAGAATCATAGAATCAACCAGGTTGGAAGAGACCTCCAAGCTCATCCAGTCCAACCTTGCACCCAGCCCTGTCCAATTAACTAGACCACCGCACTAAGTTTCTCATCCAGTCATTTCTTGAACACCTTCAGGGATGGCAACTCCATCACTTACCTGGGCAGCCCATTCCAATGCCAATCACTCTCTCTGGGAAGAACTTGTTTCTAGCAGGTGAGCGATGAAACAGAAATGTGACCAGCAAGATGTGATAGGAAATTCCATCTGTGTCTCACTGCAAGGGCTTCAAGCACTATGTGATTTTTCATGCCTCAAGTATGATGAAGTAACCACACACTTTTCCTTCCACGTGGTGTAGCTATCATTGTTTTCTGATGAGGTCTGTCTTGCTATGGATGATGCTTCCTCGATCTTTCCGAGCAGAGAAAAGCAGAATACGTCTGCGTTGCGGGGAAAGCCTTAAAAAGAGGCAAAACAAAAGGCCTGCATATGTGCAGGCTAAGGAGATAAAATCTTGCAATAACTCCTTTCCCTCCCTTTGACAGTAGCTGTACTGGTTTATTTATTTATTCCAGCCAGCATATAAAAATGTAGCCTTGAAGGGGCCGTGGAGATGAATGCGGAGGATGAAATTCACTACGGCGATAAGTGGACTCAATTTCATTGCCTTTGTTCGACTCCTGCCTGCTGCTGATGCTAAATTGGCCTGATTGGCTGTGATTGCACAGCCTATTGAAAAGGCAGTTTGCAGTGTGGAAACTTTTCTCGCTCGAACGTGGCAAACACAATGCACAATGTGAAAGATTTCCCGAGGAGCGAGTCCGAGAGGTAGGCTGTGCTAAAGGCATGAGCGCAATTAGCGAGGCTGTGTAACAGCAGAAGTATGTTGTTAATTTGTTGGAAGGGGTGGGGAGGGATTTTGCTGTATTGAAATGGGTGTGTGGGCAGGAATGAAAACAAAGTGGGTAAGCTGTGACTGCGTCTCAGCGGTGTGAGCACTCTGGCCCTGCAGACTGGGAGATCTCCTCCTCTCCTCCCTGTCCGTCCACCTTTGATTCTCTTAGAATCATAGAATCATACAATCAGTCAGGGTTGGATGGGACCACAAGGATCATCTAGTTCCAACTCCCCTGCCACGGGCAGGGACACCCTACCCTAGATCAGCCTGGCCTTAAACACCTCCAGGGACGGGGCCTCAACCACCTCCCTGGGCAACCCATTTCAGGCTCTCACCACTCTCATGCTGAACAACTTCCTCCTCACATCCAGTCTGAACCTACCCACCTCCAGCTTTGCTCCATTCCCCCCAGTCCTGTCACTCCCTGATAGCCTAAAAAGTCCCTCCCCAGCTTTTTTGTAGGCTCGCTTCAGATACTGAAAATCCACAATAAGGTCACCTCACAGCCTCCTCTTGTCCAGAAAAATCCACAAGAAGGTCACCTCACAGCCTCCTCTTGTCCAGACTGCACAGCCTCAACTCTTTCAGTCTGTCCTCATAGCAGAGCTGCTGCAGCCCTCTGATCATCCTTGTGGCCCTTCTCTGGACACACCCCAGCATCTCCACATCCTTCTTGTAACAGAGGCTCCAGAACTGGATGCAGTCTTATGGCTGCTTATTCTCCCTCTGAAAAAAGCTTTGACTTTAGTGACAGCAAACTAAGCATCTGCTCTTCTAAGAGTCCAGAAATGCAGGCTGAGCGTTTCCCATTTGAATAAAGAGTCAGATAAGGCCCAGATAAGGCACCCTTCAGCTTCACCACATCAGAGACCACAACCTGCAAGGTACTTTCTGATCCCAGCACCAAGCTTTGTTTCATTAATGTTCTCAAGACCCAAAGGCTTTATCTCCGTACAGCGCTTCCTGACACGGATTTCCTGGTGAATAATGTCAGGCTGACTGTTTTTTTTCCTCAGCTACCAGTGAAATTGAGCATGTTATGGGCTGGAATATGGCATGTATGCAAATAATGCATTGCAGCAGTCAACAAACACGAAGCCTACAAAGTATGGTTCTGTTTGAAAGTGAAATACAGCTTTTAGGTGAACAGAAGGCGACTGAGTCGTACTAGGATTTGGGCATGAGATGCTCTTTGTGAGTTTTGTGGGCAGGCTGTGGGGATTTTAGAGAAACAAGTAGGCATATATTCTGTTACATGCTTGATGCAGGCTGTGAAGAGGTTTATTCCAGGGCTTTTGTGCAGGATTGAATTGCCAGCTGATGGTGCAAACCTTGGAGGGGAGTGGCTGGCACCCAGCAGGCTGTGCTGCCATCCAGCAAGATCTGGACAGCCTGGAGAGATGGGTGAAGGCAAAGCACATGAGGTTCAGTGAGGACAAGTGCAGGGTCTTGCATCAGGGGAGGGAGAACAACAGGCACCAGTACAGGTTGAGGCTGCCCTGCTGGAAAGCAGCTCTATAAAGACCTTGGAGTGCTGGTGGGCAGCGAGTCCTGCACGGGCCAGCAATGTGCCCTTGTGGGCAAGAGAGCCAATGGCATCCTGGGCTGCATCAAGAAAAGTGTGTCCAGCAGGGCCAGAGAGGTTCTTCTCTCCCTCTACTCTGCCCTAGAGAGGCCACACCTGCAATACTGTGTCCAGGTTTGAATTTCCCAATTCAAGAGAGACAGGGAGCTGCTGAAGAGAGTCCAGCAGAGAGCCATGAGGATGAATAGGGGACTTAAGCATCTCCCCTGTGGAGAGAGCCTGAGAGCCCTGGGGCTGTTTAGTCTGGAGAAGAGAAGACTGAGAGGAAATCTGATCAATGTCTATAAATACCTGAGGGGTAGGTGTCAAGTGGAGGGGGCCAAGCTCTTTTTGGTGGTGCACAGCAGTAAGACAAGGAGCAATGGAACCAAACTGGAAAAGAGAAGGTTTCACCTCCATGTGAGGAGAAACCTCTTTAGAGTGAGGGTGACAGAGCCCTGGAACAGGCTGCCCAGAGAGGTTGTGGAGTCTCCTTCTCTGGAGACTTCCCAAACCCACCGGGATGCATTCCTGTGCAGACTACCCTGGGTGATGCTGCTCTGGCAGGGGGGTTGGACTGGATGATCTCTGGAGGTGCCTTCCAATCTCTAACATTCTGTGATTATCTCATCTGGCCCACTTTAATGGGTGACTGCCAGTCACAAGCACCCCCAGGTTTCAGTGCAGTCTGACACT
The DNA here is from genome assembly GCA_013400475.1 of Tricholaema leucomelas. NCBI lineage: Eukaryota > Metazoa > Chordata > Aves > Piciformes > Lybiidae > Tricholaema lacrymosa > Tricholaema leucomelas. The sequence goes on from WAAF01005684.1 coordinate 18,903, forward strand.
ACTAAACAATGTGTCCTTGGGCACTTTATTTACTTTAATTAATTAAATAAATAGGAACAGCTGCACTTGGTCAAATTACAGATCTGCCTCGCTCAGATTAGGTTTGTTTTAGAAGTGAGATTTAATTTCTCTGAGAGAGTTTGAAGGGAGGCTTGTGTGCTTAAAGACTGAAATGAAAAAGTATCAAGCATACCTGTAGGAAGCAAGTTTTCATTTACTTGGGAAAGATACCATGAGAGCCCCTGGCAGTTGTTTTTTAAGCCAGATTAAAATCAACTGTAAAATTTGGCATGTAGAATCATAGAATTAGTCAGGGTTGGAAGGGACCACAAGGATCATCTACTTCCAACCCCCCTGCCATGGCCAGGGACACCCTAGCCTAGATCAGGCTTGCCACAGCCTCATCCAGCCTGGCCTTAAACACCTCCAGGGATGGGGCCTCAACCACCTCCCTGGGCAACCCATTCCAGGCTCTCACCACTCTCATGGTGCAGAGCTTCCTCCTCATGTCCAGCCTGAATCTCCCCACCTCCAGCTTTGCTCCACTCCCCTTAGTCCTTTCACTCCCTGATAGCCTAAAAAATCTCTCCCCAGTTTTTTTGTAGTCCTCCTTCAGATACTGGAAGGCCACAAGAAGGTCACCTCACAGCCTCCTTTTCTCCAGACTGAACAGCTCCAACTCTTTCAGTCTGTCCTCAGAGCAGAGCTGCTGCAGCCCTCTGAGCATCCTCCTGGCCCTTCTCTGGACATGCTCCAGCATCTCCACATCCCTCTTGTAATGGGGGCTCCAGAACTGGATGCAGTACTCCAGGTGGGGTCTCACCAGCGTGGAGCAGAGGGGGAGAATCGCCTCCCTGGCCCTGCTGGCCACACTTCTCCTGATGCAGTTCAGGCTCTGTTTGGCTTTCTGGGCTGCAAGTGCACACTGCTGGCTCATGTTGAGCTTCTTATCCACCAGCACCCCCAAGTTCCTCTCCTCAGGGCTGCTCTCCAGCCAGTCACTGCTCACCCTGTATTTGTGCTTGAGGTTGCCCTGACTCAGATGCAAGACTTGGTCTTGTTGAACCTCATGAGACTGACTTGTGCCCACCTCTGCAGCCTGTCCAGGTCCCTCTGGATGGCATCCCTGCCCTCCAGTGTGTCTCCTGCACCACACAGCTTGGTGTCATCAGCAAACTTGCTGAGGGTGCACTCAATGCCTCTGTCCATGGCACTGACAAGGATGTTGAACAAGACTGGTCCCAGGACTGATCCCTGAGGGGCTCTGTGTTTTGCGACAAACTACTCAGTGGTGTGCATGGCAGGACATTGTAAGGCAAATGGCCTTGGAGAGGGACAAGCTTGAGACACCCCTTCAAGAAGTTTGCTGCTCAGTGCAGATGTAACTGAGTGGAATTTAAGTTGCTAAGTTAACACAGATGAAATTCACTAATTAACCTTCCTGCCCTTCACACAATGTGACCTGGTGATAGGGCAAATGGCATCAAAATGTGCAATGAAGTGTAACTGTCTGCCTCTTGCACAGAGAATTAGTTGGAATATTTATGTATTTATTTTGTTTTACTTTTGTGCTGTGTTTTGGATCTGATTTGGTTTGTTTCAGCTTGGGGTTTCGTTTTGGTTTTTGTTTCTTTCATTTTGCTTTAACTTTGCACAATGCATCTTTTGGTTCACTTAAGAGTCAGTGATGGAGGCTTTGGAAGACTTTGTGGAGAAGATTAATTTGTGATTGAATTGGTACCAGGGATTTCTTTGCATGACCTAGGGACTGCTGCAAGCTGGAAGTCTGCAGTTACAATAGCCAGAGCTGGAGTGAGAACAGCAGAGAATGGTAGTACTAACACTTCCAGTACAACCAGTGCATAAACAAGGTGTCACCAGACAGCTGGAATTGAGAGGTATCAGCTCTGAAGTTCAAGAATGGTAACATAACCCCCTTAGCAGTAGATCTTTGAGGCCTCTTGTGAACAAAGAAAGTACTGTCATCACCTCTCTGCGAATGCTGGGGTAGAAGCTGGTGCAGTGGCTGGGTATTACAGCACTGCTCTGAGCCTCGGGTCAGTGATGATTAAGTCACCTTGTGTGAACCACTCAGCTGTGTTTACCTCTCTGGAAAGGCTGTGCTTCATGTTACCTTACATGGAGGTGAACAGACTGACCCACAGCTGGCACAGCTGCAGGTGTGTCCAAACCCAGAGCTTACCCCTCCTCAGCCAGAGTTTCAGTCTCATTGTCTTCCCTCTGTGTCTTCTAAGCACGCAGGAGTCGCTGAGGGGATTTTCAAACCAGCTTCAGCAGTTCTCAAGATGGAGTTAGATGGAGCTGCTCACTGCCTTATCTGGCACTGTGGTTCTGGTCATCCAGTGAGCTCTGTGTCCTCTAACCTGTCCTTCCTCCATCAGCTCTGATAACAGCTGCTGAGAAAGCCATATCCAAGAGGAAGGTAGGCCTGGAAGCACGGAGCATATCATAAAGAGTCTCTGAATTGCTACAGTCTTCCAGTCCTTCATCAATAGACTTGAGGATGTTTAATTAGGAGTTTTTGCTTAAGTGCCAGAGCTGATGCAGACTCGAGTTCAAAAAGAAATTATTGGTTTTTAATGATACTTAGAACAAGATATAATAACAATAATGGTGATGACGATGATCACAGCATTTCTTCGATTGGAAAAGACCTTCAAGCTCATCAAGTCCAATCATTCGTTTCACACTGACAAGTCCTTGACTAAACCAAATCCCTCAGCACAACATCTAATCAACCTATTATCATGTATGATGATGATAATAATAATAATAGCCCTGGGGGCTGTTTAGTCTGGAGAAGAGAAGACTGAGAGGGGATCTGATCAATAATAATAGTAGTAGTAGTTGTTGTTACTATTATTACTTTTGAGCATCTCATTTATCCCAAACAATGGATGAGTAGAATAGAATAGAATAGAATAGAATAGAATAGAATAGAATTAACTAGGTTGGAAAAGACCTCCAAAATCATCCAGTCCAACCTATCACCCAGCCCTGTCCAGTCAACCAGACCATGGCACTAAGTGCCTCATCCAGGCTTTTCCTGAACACCTCCAGGGACGCTGACTCCACCAGCTCCCTGGGCAGCCCATTCCAATGCCAATCACTCTCTCTGCCAACAACTTCCTCCTAACATCCAGCCTATACTTCCCCCAACACAAGTTGAGACTGTGTCCCCTTGTCCTGTTGCTGGTTGTCTGGGAGAAGAGACCAACCCCACCTGGCTACAGCCTCCTTTCAGGTAGTTGTAGACAGCAATGAGGTCTGCCCTGAGCCTCCTCTTCTCCAGGCTAAACAATCCCAGCTCCCTCAGCCTCTCCTCATAGGGTTTGTGTTCCAGGCCCTAGGTAGGTACCTAGCAAGACCTGAGCTCTTCCAGAGACCATTAATGCATCTTTGACTGGTGGGAGTTGTGGGTTTTCAGGGTCTCAAAAATAGGGCCTCTTTGTTTTGGTGTTGAAGCAGCTGTATTTAGTTGAGTATAAAGTGCTCCTGGTCCACATCATTGCCTGCAGCAGCTGCTCATCATTTCAGACCAACACTTTAGAGAAATGGAAGTATATGGAGATACTGTAAGGACTACAGAGTGATTTGGGAGGTATGATCCAGAGAGGATTCGGTGGCAGCAGTATGTTCTCAGTGCTTCTTTCTGCTTCCATTGTGCCATGATGTACTTCCCATCACAAACCAGGGCTGAAGTGGGCTTATGGAGGTGGTGAAGTAGAAAAGAGACTACCCAAGTCTGTCCAAGGCAGTTAGCAGTGCTAATAATTTAAAGAGGTGTGAACATCCAGAGTAGTGCACGTCAAACCCTTGGTGTAGTGCTCCACTTGAAATGTACTTGCTTTGAATTGTGATGGCTGAATTCCCTCATCTGTGCCTATAGCTCTTACTTTATGTTCCCAGAATGGAGGGGAATGCAGCCTGTGGTAGTGTTTCAAGGTGAGAAAAGTAGATTTAAAGAACAAAAGTATCCATACAGACTTCACCAGTGCAGTTCTTAGACCAAAAAAAATGCTTTTGATGAAGTGTTCTGGGACTTTGGTCAAACTGCTGGCTAGAAGGCTGAGGCTGCATTTTTGGCTGCACTAAACTTTTGTTTGTGAGAAATGTGTTGGGTTTTTGCTTACCTTTGAAATTTAGACCTGTGGTCCTCTGCTAACAAGGGCCTGCAGCTACTAAGGAACACGTCTTGACTCTGAAAGCAAGGTGTATTTCCACCTCTGACCACACCGCACTAGGACAACGTGCCCAGCCACCTCGCTGCCCAGACGCACAGGCAGCCTTCAGAGAAAACTTCCATGTCAGGGGATTCAGGGTCAAGTAAAACCAGATAAGCTCAAGTTATTTCCTGTTTCTTTCAAAGGACAGGATCGAAGCCAGTAACCTTTCAAGACAGGAAAAAGCTGGGGAAAGATGAATCCTGACAACTTCCCCTCTGCTGTCCACAGAGGAGTAGTGATCTTTTCTGCTTCCAGAAGGGGAAGCTGGACCTGATGTGGATGAGTCTCCAGCCATTCCATCTGCCTGTTGCACTGAACTGATTTTTAACCTTATTTTCATCTGGCTGCAGTTTTCCATGTTCCTGTGGATGACTTTGTGCATATGGTGTTTTTGTCTGGAAGTAAAGCCAAGCCAGGCAGTTTCTTTCTGATCTTTAAACTCGTTAGTCTTCAGGAGACTGGAGACATTAAACCAAAGCTGTGTTTTAAATGTCTGGATTAGTTTGTCAGAAGACAGTTACCTGTCTTTTGTAAAAGCTTTCTGTTCTTGTCATTGGTTTATATAAGCAGTAGCCATTGAGGACAAATAATACCTATAGCATTGTCAAAGGGAGTAAAGAATGAAGAGGTGTTCATGGCGTACATACGCACTAGGGCATTCTGCAAAGAACCTTGTTCACATTGGTGAAGTTGTCCTAACACTCAGAAAGCAGAAAGTGTTGCTTTCAATAGTGGCAAAAACTGTGAAATCAACAACTCCTTCTGTTCTTTCTCTGTCTTAAAATCATAGAATGCTTTAGATTGGAAGGGACCTCAAAGATCATCTACTTCCAACCCCCTACCGTAGGCAGGGAAACCTCCCACTGGAACAGGTCACTGAAGGCTTCATCCAGCCTAGCCCTGAATACCTCCAGGGAGGGAGCAACCACAACCTCCCTGGACAAACTGTTCCAACCCTCACTGTAAAGAACTTCCTAACATCTAGTTTAAATCTCCCCTCTGCCAGTTTAAATCCACTCCTCTTTGTCCTGTCATTAGAAGCCCTCCTATAGGCCCCCTTTAAGATACTCTGAGGTCTCCTCACAGCCTTCTCCATGCTGTAGAGAGAGCCCCAGTTCTCTCAGCCTGTCCTCATAGCAGAGCTGTTCCAGCCCTCTGAGCATCACAGGATGTCAGAGATTGGAAGGGACTCAAAGAGATCATCAAGTCCAGCCCCTCTGCCGGAGCCTCCTCTGAATTCACTCCAACTCTTGAGTGTATCTTGCCGTTGGAGGACTGAAAGCACTCAGTAAGAGCTACCTCAGGCTTGGTTTAGTTTTGCTTCCATTTCAAAGATGAGCATTAGCCCTTGTTTATGGATTTTATTTCACTGTTATGCACAAAGTAGCAATTGGAAACCTCAGTCTAGAAGACAAGTACATTGTTGAAGACAAGCACTGGATCATATTCTGGTCTCTTGTCTTCAACTGATGGTGCACAGTTGAAGTGACCCTAGTGTGAGCAGCTCTCAAGACTGCTGTGCTGGGCCTCCTCCAAGCAGCTCTGTAGAGCAGAACAGTGCTGCACATCATAAGCTGCTCTTCACAGCAAGCTCAGAGAGTTTCAAGTCAGCCCCAGCCTTGAGGGCCTAGACTCTTTGCATCATTTGCTCTTGTGCTGTCAGTTTAGTTGTCAGACTCAGTTTTACTCTGTGTTGCTTGGCGAGGGTACAGTTCAGTTCTGAAACTGGTTTGCTGAGAAGGAATTGCATAACAAAAAGGGTGTGAGAAATCATGGGAATTTCTTGTCACTGTGCTGTCTACCTCTTGGCTGAGTGGTAAGGTGATAGTAAAAACCCCACTAAATATTCTCTCTCAGGAGTGGATGTTTTACTCTGGGCTTTTCACCAGCTGCTGCGGTGGCAGGTGAGAGGAGAAGAAAGGGTCAGGTGTCAGGGGTGTTCCTGAGAGACATCAAAAATGTGTTTGCTCTTGAAAAGAGTGGAAGAAATCAGCGTTGTTATAACTGTGTGACCAAATTCTTTCCCTCCTCCAAATTTCTCAAAGCTGAGGTTTTCATGGGGCCTTTTTGTGAGCAGCTGTGCCTGTGCTATCATTTCTCCCTTTTTTCCTTTTTATTTATTTAAGGGAAGGGAGAAAGTTACTCCATTTGCTGCTTGCAACCTGTATCTGTCCATCAGACGGATGTGCATCTACAAGAACTGATGGATGCCTGTTCCTGATTTCCCGCCTTATAACAAAGTTTACACCACCGTTGTCTTTAGAAGGCTTTTATTCTTGGTACTATGCCAAGCACCCTCTCGAGATTCTAGTAGGGATCGAAGGAACAGAAGGAGGCTTTGAGGTTTGGAGATAAACTCTGTTCACATGGCTAAAAGTCTATGTAAAACCTCCACAGATGTCTGCTGGAGAGCTAAGCTTTGTGAGCTTTGTGTTGTGTGCTCCCGTGCCCGTCTCTGCCGGGGCAAAACAGCTTCTGCTCTGCTGCCTCTGAACACAGGGTCCCCCAGCACCAAATACAGGAAGGTCTTGAGCTCTACATGCCCTGCATGACAGCAGCCACCCCTCTGGGCAGGCTGGCATTCCCTCACCCTCTTTGTGCATGTAGTACTGGCACATAAATGCTCTTGCTCAATCCTATCCTCTGCGTATCATTCTATTCCGAGAGCAGTGCTGGAAATGACACAGCTCCAAAAGGTATCAGCTTTACTCCTTTTACCCCCTGGAGTTAGTCTTTGCCTTAGGTTTGAGTGGTAACCACCATGCAAGGGGGAGTTAGCACTCTTATAAAATGGAGAGTGCTGAGAAATGCTGTGGCTGCCTCTCCCGTAGAAGTGTTTTGTCCTTTTATAAGGCTGACGAGCTCCCTGCGCCTCACCAGTGCTCTGTTCCGCCGGCGTTTTTCAGAGGTCCTTCAGAAGCCTTTGCAGCAAATGAAATAACCTTGACAGGATCCTGCATTACACCGTGCCCTGCCCAGAATTCCTCTAGTTCTTGCCATTTCCTGCCCCTTACAGCATGGCTCTGGCTTGTGGCAGCAAGCACAGTTTGTGTTTCCCGAGCGAACCCTGTTTTACATTCATCTGCAAGGGCTTTTACTGCTGTGGATTTACACCAGGGCCGGGGTGGGGGGGGTTTGTTTTGTGTGATTATCTGCTGGTCTGTGGCTTGGTTTTATTTCCTCTTTCAACTTTCTCCCCCCTCTCTCTTCTACCTGAAACCTAAAATGAAATCTAACGTAGTAATAGGTTTAGACAGAGGCACCACTTGTCTGTGCTGGTTCCCCAGTGGCTGGAAACCACTGGCTGCAATACTGCAAACAAATTCAGACCCTGGCTTAGCCAGCATTTTCCCCCAGCTATCTGTGCGTTTGCTTTCCAGGCTTTGTTTTACTTACATGCTACTGGAGACTGTGGAGTCACAGCCTATGCCTCATTGTCATGCATGGAGGGAAATATTCCCGTACTTATTTGCATTCATTAGCTGTTGGTAGTTCCTCTGTTGAGGTCCCTAGCCTTGTTTTTACAGTGCTTTGGCAGTGTTTCTGCACTCGGTGTGTGAATTTTTATGATCTGTTGCATGTTATTCATGCAATTTCCTGCCCTGTAATGGTATCAGTTTTCCAGACACAGAGGAATACAAACGAAAGCCCAGGAGCCTGCATTAGCATAAAATGTCCCAGTTCTGTCAGTTTGATTAATTTGTCTCTTTGTCTCCTCGCTATATGATAAGTGCTATTAATGGTTGCAACACTTCATATGTCAAAGTCTTTCTTCCTAATGACTTGAAAATGTGGTTTATTTCCTCCTTTTTTTGGTATTATTTTTCTCATTTAGCATTCCACTCCAGTCTAGATTTATGCCACGCTCTTTCATTATCTTACTGGTTGCAGCACTGGAGTGATTACATATGGTGTAGGGTACGAGCAAAGATGCGATCCCAGGGGCAGCAGCTGCTGATGCAAGCTGAAAATAGATCCAGCGTACGCTCAGCACTTTTCCCAGAGGTCCTTTATTTATTAGGGAGTCTGGGTACAGGACAGCTCAGCCCCTCATTTAGCAAGATGACTTTTTGCCTTTCAAGAACAGTGCAATGACTTTGCTCTATTTACTGGCTGCTGTGTAACATTTTTTCCCCTCGCTGCCTCCTGTCGAAGCAGTGACTCTACCTAACAATAAACTGTAACATCATCCTGCTTTGTAATGAAGTCAAGCAACGACAGGCTCCATTTGGAGTAATGGAACTTGACAGATCTAAAGTTGAAATTAAATAATCCTCTTTGTACATGGTACACTGATTTAAAATGAACTTCGGTTCTTCTTCGGCGAATCCTTTGCCATTCTCTCTGCTTTGCCTTCTGTAGGGCCTTTTTGGGAAGCAAAATTCTCTTGGAGAGGGCATGATTGTCTTTGTAAATGTGCGTGGAACTGTGCGTTGGTTTATTTCCCCTAGCATAAGAAGTTCTCATATATTGTTTTACAGAACTCTTTAATTGAAGGGTGAAGGGGAGAAATTAATGTAGATGACTTATTCAGGGCAAGCCATGTCTAACCTTCTTTGGTGACCAGAAGAGGTCGGCTGCTGAGAATGAGGAGAGGGAGGATGCTGGAGGGCATATAGCAAGGAAGGCTGTGGCTCAGCTCTGCCCCCACTCCTCCGGGAGCAGGTTCACCCTAGCAACCATTTGTGGAGGGGAGCAGGGGTTCACCTTAGCAGCCATTTGTGTGGAGGGAGTAGGTCGTCTCCTCTGAGCTGTCCTTTCTTCACAGCTGGCGGAGGAGGACGGTCAAAGACGACCTTTGCCTTCATCCATTGCAGCCAGGGGTCAGGTCTGTTGCAGTGGCCTGGTAAGGAAGAGCTGAACAAAGTGTGGGCTTTAAATGACACTTTTCTGAGTACACATTAAAGATGTCTTGTGACAGGGCTCAGCTCAAAAGAGGGTGACCATGAGAGTGGGATACCTGGACTGGAGCTTGAGTGTAATATCTGCCCTGCAGTGAATGGTTTGAGGCTCAGGTAGCTTATTTTTCATTTTAGTGAGCTCCACTGAAAAACAGGCAGTGAAGAAAAGATAACTGCCAAGGAGGGTGTTACACAGGTGCAGGGGCTGGAGCCTGGCCTGGGGGTATGAGGCAAGAGGCTCCTGTTCCCATCTCATGTTCTCCAAGAGATTGAGAACTTTTTCTTCCTGAGTGCTTGTAGAGAAGTAATAACTTTCATTAATTAGAAACTAAGCCCAACTTTCCCACTGCTGTCAAGAAAGGACAGGACTCAGAGATATTGCTGGGGAGCATAAGTTAAAATGAGCTCACGGAGCCAAAGCAGGGTAGTTCAGCAGAGGAGGCAAAGGTCAGGAGGATTCATGCAGCAAACATTGGATTGACATCATGGAGGCCTTTGCTCCTCATCTTCATCAACCACCTGGATGAGGGAACAGTGTACCCTCAGCGAGTTTGCTGATGATACAAAACTGGATGAATTAGTTATGGTGAGATCTGGACAGACTGGAGAGTTGTGTGGAGAGCAAACTAGTGAAATTCAACAAAATGTAGAGTCCTACACATGGGCAAGAATAACCTTGTACACCAGTACAGGTTAAAGGTTGACCTGCTGCAAAACAGCTCCATGGAGCTCCCAGGCAACCAGCAACACGGTCTCAAGTTGTGCCAGGAGAGGTCTAGGCTGGATGTTAGGAGGAAGTTGTTGGCAGAGAGAGTGATTGGCATTGGAATGGGCTGCCCAGGGAGGTGGTGGAGTCACCATCTCTGGAGGTGTTCAAGAAAAGCCTGGATGAGGCACTGGGTGCCATGGTCTAGTTGACTGGATAGGGCTGGGTGCTAGGTTGGACTGGATGAGCTTGGAGGTCTCTTCCAACCTGGTTGATTCTATGATTCTCATCTAGAGAGAAGGAGCAATGAGATCCAAGAACAAAAGTTCCCCAGTGCAGGTTTTAGAGTTGCTGCTGGTAGCTTTCACACTGCCTCATCGCCCTGCTCTGACAAAAGCGTGCATGGCTATGGGCACAGTTTTCTGCTCGCTTGGAATTAAAGGGATCATGTGTGGTGGGAAAGGAGGCAGGGTACACTGAATTCCACAGACACAGAGCTTCAGCCTGTGCTGCTTGATCTTAGAAAAATAAATAAAAATAAAATAGGAAGAAACCAATTCCAGGATGATTCAGTATGCAAATAAACTGCCTTTCATTACTCACAGCACACAGAAATGCACGCTGCTTACTGAGGCAGTAGAATAACACTTCACCGTTCATTATTTTATCAGACTGTGATAATTGTAGTTAATATTTTCTTAGTAATGTCTCTGAGAGTTTATTTACACTGTTAATAACCTGAGCAGCTGTAATGATGCTAGCTGCCAGAGCTGTAGCCTTTTAGAAGCACTCTAGTGTGGCAATGTTACAACAGCAATAGAAATCCAAGGAGAAGATGAACTTTTCGGAGCAGATGGGGCTAATTCAGTCCCTTTCACACACATTCACATTCTCTTGTCTCTTTCTCACACCAACATGTGTGGGTGCACGTGAGCATATGTAGACACAAGCATGCACAAATAGCTGTCAGAGTCCCAACTTCCACCCTCCCAGGGAGTCACATATCAAGCTGGAATTGCCATCGTTATTCTACGTGGAGAGTGTTTCTAAGGCTCCTAGAGTAGGTGGTGTTTTCTGTTCTTTGCTTTCTGGGTAGATCTTTAAAATCTTGCATATGGAGCAGAAAGGGGGAGTTGAGTTCCTTGGGAACAGCTTGGAGCTAAGCGCAGGATTGTGGCTGTGCTGGGATACCATTGCCCATCCTTCCTGTCCTTCCCTGCTTTCGACTGTTGAGCTGCAGGGAGCTCCTGCAAAGCCTGCCCTGCTTTAGGGGCTAAAAGCCATTTACCTTTGCTGGCAGCAAACAGGAAATCTCAGCAAGGCAAATGCCTCTGACTTCTTCTGGTGGGATTTATGGAGCATAGCTAACCTTTTTGGCCATTGCAGGAAGTTAACTGCTTCTCATGGAGGAAAGGACCAGCTTGGACAGCAAGTTCTGCATGGGCCTGCAATATGCCCTTGTGGCCAAGAGAGTCAATGGCAACCTGGGCTCCATCAGGAAAAGCGTGGCCAGCAGGGCTAGGGAGGTTCTTCTCCCCCTGTACTCTGCCCTAGTGAGACCACACCTGCAATACTGTGTCCAGTTTTGGGTTCCCTAGTTCAAGAGAGACAGGGATCTGCTGGAGAGAGTCCAGTGGAGAGCCATGAGGATGATTTAGGGACTTGAGTATCTCCTCTGTAGAGAGAGACTGAGAGCCCTGGAGCTGTTTAGTAAGGAGAAGAGAAGACTCAGACGGGATCTGATCAGTGTGTACAAATAGCTGAGGGTGGGTGTCAAGTGGAGGGGGCCAAGCTCTTTTCAGTGGTGCACATCAATAAGACGAGGAAAAATGGATACAAACGGGAACAGAGAAGGTTTCATCTCCACATGGGGAGAAACATATTTAGAGTGAAGGTGACAGAACCCTGGAACAGGCTGCCCAGAGAGGTTGTGGGGTCTCCTTCTCTGGAGACTTTCAGAACCTGCCTGGATGCATTCCTGTGTGGACTACCCTGGATGATCCTGCTTTTGGCGGGGGGGGTTGGACTCAATGATCTCTGGAGGTGCCTTCCAATCTCTAACATTCTGTGATTCTGTGATTCTCTGAACTTTGCCAGCTCAGCAGTGGCTGGTTCTTTTTGCAGCCCTGCCTGCTGGGCTGAGCAGACATCATCGATGAAGTGAGAGCGCCAAGTAGTGGAATAAAAGCCTGTGATCCTGAGGTCTGCTGGTAGCCAGACAAAAGCAAAACCAAGGTGAACACAAAAAGAATCGTGTGTCCAAATAGCAGAAAGTGAAAAGCAAGGTGGGGGAAGGAGAAGGGAAGGAAACCTGGAACAAATGCAGCATTTGGCAAGTTTTGTTTGAGAAGTATGATGCCTAGAGGAAACCAGGGTGTTTATACAGAGTGTCAGCCTACCACTTCATAATGGTAATTGCCTGCTCACTTCATGAAGCACAGCAGCCTTGGACGTTCAGCTCCTTCCACAGCCCAACAAAAGCATCTCTGGATTTGAAATGTCACAGCACTCGCTGGGCTGCACTCTCTGCTACCCTGGTGTAAGGATGCCAGGGATTTTATGCGCTGTGCCATGCCAGCGCACGGTCGCAGGCAGTGCCTCAAAGTGCTGGCATCATCAGCCCTGTGGAAGCCACGGCGGAGCACCCCTGAGCTGCTCTGGATGTTATCCTTCTCCTGAGCCTGCTTTTTCTCCAGCTCCTTTGTCTTCTGATTTAGTTCTTTTCCTCAGAGTGCAGCCTTGTGTTTTCCTGAATCAGAGCTGACAGAGCCTGTTTCTTCCTATGCTGTGCAAAGGGTAATAGTAGGGCTTGTAGTAAGATGCCTTGCTGGGAAGTATTGCGTGTGTTTATGAAGTAATTACAGTGTATTTAATGCACTGTGTATTTAAAACACCCTATTGCAGAGGCTACTGGCAGAAATAAACTCTGCCATGCTTTGGGAAAGAAAGAGGAGTCTTGGGGTAATTTACAAGTCTTCATAATTTTCCTGTCTTGGTGTCTTTGTTTATGTATTAACTGCAGCTTCCAAAACCACTCCGAACCGCTCCTCTAAGCAACCTCTGACTTGGCAAATTTCTACACAAATCTTCCTTTTCTGCCTGTTTTGGTATTTCCCAATGCAGTTGGAAGGTTTCTAGAATTTCTTGCTTCATTCTGGAAGGTCTTAAAGTGTTTTGGTTTTGTTTTGTTTTGTTTTGTTTTCCCTTTTTTCTCCTCGCTTTGGCTCATGATGGGCACCTAAACTGATCTTTCAGGCTCTTCTCTCACATTCACAATTTCTATTCTATGAAAGCTTTCCCACTCCTCCCTCCCTCCTCATCACTCTGTTTTTGGTTTTTTTCCCTTGTTTTGAATCTGGGGGTCAGTTTCGTTTTCCTCTTCCAAAATATGGGTCTGCTTTTACCTTTAAATTGCATTTCCACTTTGATGTGGATGATGCTCTTGGATGAAAATCTGTTCATTTGTTTCTCCCCATTTCTTCTCCAATGGCTTCAGCATGGCTTGCACAGGCACCCAGGGAGAGGTGGTAGCGTTTCTGCTGGGCCACTCTCCTGTGTCATCCTTTGTTACTGTGTTCCAGGTGCAAGTTGCATTGGGAAAACAAACTGACAGATAACGCTGCCATATCTCCCTCTGCTTCATTCTTCCAGTTCATGCCTGAGTGTTGAAACTGCTAATTAGTGACACTGTTTTTTATGTTCATTGTTGATGCAGTCATGTCTACAACTGATGTCTGCAACTACCTGAGGGGAGGTTGTGGCCAGGTGGGAGTTGGTCTCTTCTGCCAGGCACCCAGCAACAGAACGAGGGGACACAGCCTCAAGTTGTGCCGGGGGAGGTCTAGGCTGGATGTTAGGAGGAAGTTGTTTCCAGAGAGAGTGATTGGCATTGGAATGGGCTGCCCAGGGAGGTGGTGGAGTCACTGTCCCTGGAGGTGTGCAAGAAAAGCCTGGATGAGGCACTTAGTGCCGTGGTCTGGATGTTTGGACAGGGCTGGGTGCTAGGTTGAACTGGATGATCTCAGAGGTCTCTTCCAACCTGGTTGGTTCTATGAGTCTGTGAAAAGCCAGTGATAAGATAAGAGCAATTTAATAATAACAATAACCAGAGCACTAGACCACGTGGAAAGCAAAAGCAGAGAGAGAGAGATATTAGTCTCTACTTCCCATCAGCAAGGACGATGTCTGGTGTCAGGAAGCAGGGCTCTCTACGCTTGGTGGTCCCTCTGGAGGACAAATACCGTGGACGAATCCCCAGACTCCCTTCTTTGACTTTGTGCTTGTATCTGAGCTGATGCCATGTGGCATAGAATATGCCTTTGGCCAGTCTGGGTCAGCTGGCTCTGCTGTGTCCTCTCAGAGCAGGGAAATGCTGGAGAAGCACAGCCTGGGTGCTCGGCTCAGCAGCAGCCAAAACACTGCTGTGTTATGAACACTCAGCTACAGCGCTAGAAAGATGCTTTGGGGGGAGAACGAGCTCCAGCTCAGCTCAAACCCAGCGCGAGGCACCATGTCAGACCATGACAGCCTGGCACGCAGGGCCGTGCCTGCTGTGCTGCACTGGTGGGTCACGTGCGGCCGAGCGCTGCCATAACCAGTAAGGTGGGCATTGATCCTCTGCTTGCGCCATCGCTGCGCGTGGTAATCGATGCCAGGCCACTTACCTCACCGCCACTGCCGATGCTCTTCTTGCAGGGCACTGGATGTGGTCTGCAATTACTGCTGCCCATCCTTGAGGCGAGCCCTAGCGGGAGTGACCTCTCCTTTCCTCCCAGTCTCACACCTGCGAGCATCGTGGTGCTCTTGAGGGCACTGAGAGGTATTGGTCTCTCCTTCCCCTTCAAGTATACAGCTCTGGAGCCCCCAACACAAGAAGGACATTGAACTGTTGGAGGGAGTCCAGAGGAGGCCCACGAAGATGCTCAAAGGGCTGCAGAAGCTCTGCTATGAGGACAGGCTACAAGAGCTGGGGCTCTGCAGCCTGGAGAAGAGAAGGCTTCGAAGAGACCTTGGAGTGGCCTTCCAGTATCTGAAGGAGGCTACAGGAGGGCTGGGGAGAGACTATTGACAAGGTCTTGTAATGACAGGATGAGGAGGAATGGGTTTAAAGTGGCAGAGGGGAGATTGAAACTGGATGTTAGGAAGAAGTTGTTAGCAGTGAGGGTGTTGAGACACTGGCACAGGTTGCCCAGGGAGGTTGTGGCTGGTACCTCCCTGGAGGTGTTCAAGGCCAGGTTGGATGAGGCCTTGAGTGACCTGTTCTAGTGGGAGGTGTCCCTGCCTATAGTGGAGGGTTGGAACTGGATGAGCTTTGAGGTCCCTTCCAGCCTAAACCGTTCTATGATTGTATAAGTGGGGAGAGATGAGCCTCTCTGAAGTGCTGCTCCTGGATGTGTTTGTTATGCCAGAGAGAGGAAAACAGGGAAGGGTTTACTCCTTCTGTCTGTAAATAGAGGATGGTTGAGGCCCCATCCCTGGAGGTGTTTAAGGCCAGGCTGGATGAGGCTCTGGCCGGCCTGCTCTAGGGTAGGGTGTCCCTGGCCATGGCAGGGGGGTTGGAACTAGATGATCCTTTTGGTCCCATCC
The DNA here is from genome assembly GCA_013400475.1 of Tricholaema leucomelas. Taxonomy (NCBI): domain Eukaryota; kingdom Metazoa; phylum Chordata; class Aves; order Piciformes; family Lybiidae; genus Tricholaema lacrymosa; species Tricholaema leucomelas. Next base: position 34,343 of record WAAF01005684.1, read on the forward strand.
GACCCTGACTGATTCTGTGTTTCTATGATTCTACCATACAAATACCTGCATCTGCTGCTTCTTGCCCAGCTGAATTTTAAAGAGCTCTGCTCATTTTGGGAGCTCCACAGCTTTATGAGCAAACAGGGCAATATATCTGTAAGCTGCTGGTGAGAGAACATTTAAATACTGTTGAATTAAAGAGGGGGGAAATGCAGTAGAATACTTAAGTACTCTGCTGTTTATCATCTCTTCTGTCTTTTTCCTGCCTCCTGCATGTTCTCACTCAACGTGAAAGGATCAGGGTTTCAAAACAAACACATCCTTGCTGTGTGTAGGCTTACTTTGTGCTGATGTCTAGCACCACTGATTTTGCACATGTGACTGGCCAGTTTGATTTCTGCACATGTTACTGACCAGTGTGAGCTTAGTAGTGTCTTTAAAACTGTCTGAGTTTTCCCAAATGGAATAAACTGAAGCTGGAAAAAAACAGGATCTGCCAGGCTCCACTACCCAAAGTAAATAACCAAGAAGTCTCTTAACTCCTAATGGCATAACAGCTTTGGTGACTGATTCTGGTCATCAGATTACACTCTGAAAATAACTTCTGCTCTATACTTGCAGTTGACTGTAAAAGAAAAAGAATAAAGTGTGAGCTAATTTTAGAAAATAAGATTAGAGTTAATATTTAATCCCAGAGACCTTCTTCAGAAGAAGGCTGCAGAAGAAAATAGCAGTAGTTAACTGTCACTAATCTTCTCTCCTATTTCTAGCATGTGTTTGATTATGTAAGTTGTAGTGTTAGGAACACACTGGCCGAGTGAGAATCACAGAATCACACAAGTTAGTCGTTTGTTGGCTACATCTTTGTGCTTATTAGACAAACTTCAGGGCTGAGATGAACCTAAGCTGTCTCCACATATGCCTTTTAGATTGCCATAGCAACACTGAAAGGTTAACAGAATCACGGAAACGTCCAGGTTGGAACAGATCTTCAGGGTCACCAAGTCATAGAATCATGGCAGGGGCTGGAAGGGATCTCAAAAGATAACCCTGCTCTACAAGATTCACCTTAAACCCTATCCCTAAGCACCACATCCAAACCACCCTTAAACACACCCAGGCTGGGCTGGGCAGCTCATTCCAGTCCCTGACCACTCTCTCCATGAAAAACTTTTTCCTAATGACCAGTGTAAACCTACCCAGACTCAGCTTGAGGCCATTCCACCTTGTTCTGTCTCCAGTTACCTGTGAGAAGAGACCAGCAGCAGCCTCTCCACAACGTCCCTTCAGGTAGTCGTAGCCAGCTATGAGCTCTGCCCTCAGCCTCCTTCTTTTCACACTACCAGCCCCAGCTCCCTCAGTCGCTCCTCCTAAGATCCTCCAGGCCCTTCACCAGCTTTATTGCCCTCCTCTGGACCCGCTCCAGCCACCTCCACATCTCTCTTGTATTGCACACAATACTTGAGGTGTGGCCCCACCAAAGCCGAGTCCAAGGGGACAATCACCTCCCTACTCCTGCTGGCCACAGTAGGCTTGCTCCATAACAGTATGCAAATAACAGCTTGGCTTTGGGTTCTGCAAGAAATGATCCCATTTCTTCCCTGATTCTATCCAGTTGTTGTTAAATTCACGTTCAGTTTGGGGTTTGATATTCAGCATGCGAGGCTTGATTCAATTTTCCTTTCCTTCCTTCCCCACAAAATGGCTTAATAATTAAATGGATGTTTGGAGATTAGAGATGAGGGGCTGCTAACTGTGTTTATGTACTCGGTGAGGAATTTAACCTGAAAATCAAAACGCTGAAAGTGTAATCCATAATCCTACAAGTAGCTTGCGCGCTCCGCAGAAAACCCATCAGAAGTCCAATTGATTTTGGCACTCAAATGCATGAAGATAATAATCTCTGCCTGTGCTGCTCCATCACTACCTCGGCGTTCTCAGTGGGGCTGAAGGTCTGACCCATCTAATTTACTCCCAGTTCAGCAGGGTTTAGCAAGTAATGTTCCGCAGATCTTGTTGTGTCCCTGGAGGGGAGGAGGAGGCTGCGCCCTCCCACGCCACCGCCAATGAGCTTGTTCTTTGGAGTGTGCCCCAGGTATGCTTTATTTGAAGAGAAGCAATTGCCTTTAATATTTGCTGCTGAACTCCAGTGCTGTTTTCTAGAAGATTGTCGGCACTCTGCCTTCATTAAAATGGAAATCAGGCCTGGAAAAGCCTACTAAATTGTCCAAGCTCACCTCACCAGAGACACGGCTGTGCGCTCTGAACTTTGCTGTAGAATCATAGAATAACGTCTGGGTTGGAAGGCACCTCCAAAACTCATCCAGTCCAACCCCCCCTGCAGTCAGCAGGGACATCCTCAACTAAATCGGGTTGCTCACAGCCCTGTCCGGCCACACCTTGAATATCTCCACCAGTGGGGCCCAAACCACTTCCCTGGGCAACCTCTCCCAGTGTTCCACCACCCTCACAGTAAAGAATCTGTTCCTGACATTCGTTCTAAATCTGCTCTGCTCCAGTTTGAAGCCATTGCCCTCCTCCTGTCCCTGCAGCCCTTTGCAAACAGCCTCTCTGCAACCTTCTTGTAGCTTCCTTCAGGTACTGCCAGGCTGCTATGAGGTCTCCCCACAGCCTGCTCTTCTCCAGGCTGCACACCCCCAGCTCCCTCAGCCTGTCTTTGTAGCAGAGCTGCTCCAACATCCTGAGCATCTTTGTGGCCCTCCTCTGGATCTACTCCATCAGGTCCATGTCTTTCCTATACTGAGGCCTGCAGAGCTGGATGCAGTACTGCAGGCGAGGTCTCACCAGAGCAAAGTGGCAGAATCCCCTCTGTGGCTCTGCTGTGCAGTAGTCAGTTGTAAAGTATCCATCCTCTTGACTGGGAAGCCTTCCAAGATGGCACAGGGTTTGCCATTAGGGTAGGAGTCAGGAGAGGACCCTGTGTTTTTCACATCTCCAGGTTTCCGTGCTGCAGTGGGCAGCAGCTCCCCATAGCAAAGCAGACAGTTCTCTGCTCTCGATGTTAGTGTGCATCACATTACTGCACACACACTCTTGCTCCATTTTGGATACTGCCTGGCCAAGTTTTGCATTCCTACATGTTTACAGTGATCTTTCCTTGCCCTTAATCACTTTCCCCTTCTTTTAATTGAACTCAGACTCGCTGGCATTTTGCAGAGGTTGACCTTCCCCACTCCAGATGCAGCTTTTCATGCAGATGCCATTTGGAGCAGGGTTAGCAGACGTACACGTTTCCTTTGGAAATAACCTTTCCCCCCCCTTGCAAGAAACACTGTCTGTGCAGCATTGGAGGGGTTGGTCTATTTGTCTGGGATTTCCAGACATCTGGAAGTCTGGGCAGCCAGCTAATGAGCTGATGAACTCTGCAGTGCACAGCCAGCCGAGCCCATCCACAGAAATGTCAGCCCTCTCTGCGTGCTCTGGGGCCACGTCCCGTGTGCTCCAAACGACGGGAAAGCCTCCACAGCATGCTTGAGAGCCCGTCCTGGAGGAGACCAGAGGGAGTTCACCCACAGTGCTCCGTCTCCCGTGGTGCCTGTGGGGGTGTGTACAACTACAATTAAAATAGAATCTCTGCTCTGGGGTTCCTTGGAGTGTTCCTAACGTGGAAGTGAGCTAACCCTCCTCCTAAGTTTAGGGTAGTGCACACTGCTGTGCTCTGTAGTTGTGCCTGTGGGGCTGCTGCCTTTACTAGCATTGCTCACTGCTGACTCTCAGCTTCTTGTTCTCCCATCTGACAGTGATCAATATTGTTTTCCTTCAATTAGCCAGCTCTTTGTTAATGATGTAATGCAAACCAAAGAAGGGAAGGCAGAGAGTGTAACAGCAGTGCAACTATTTCTCCAAAAGCAGGAAGCTTTACCCGGAATGCATCAAGGAAATACAATGAGAGCTGATGGAGGAAAATAAGGGAGGGAAGATTTCCTCACAAGGAGGTTTTGAGTAGAGTCTGGCAATGATCTCCCAAAGGAAGCAGTGGAAGTCTGGTCACTTAAATGAATTAAAACTAAGCAGAGCATCACACTCCACAGGACTCTGTAAGGAGAAAAGCAGTGTTGGACTGAACTCAAATAGATTTCACAAGCTTATTTTCTGCAGGGCTGCTCTCCATGTTTTGCTGGTAAATTCAATATGGCTAATGCTGATTGACAATTCTCTTGATGGTGATTATGTCATTGCATTATTTCCAGCTTGGTCCTCAGTACCATAAACTTATGAGAACATGAACATCCAGAACACGTCCCCTGGCTTGGCTAGCTCCGTCTGAAAGCCAAGCAACCGATAAAGAGCTGGAGAACTTTCTTTCACCTTAGCAGTGGTTAGGTTTGTTCTTGCTACAATGCTGAACTTGCCAAGTGGGGTGTACCTATGGCAGCACAGCAGAGGCAGAAGCTGCACATAAACCTCCAGTGCTTGATCTCTTTGCTGTAGAGCAGGATGTGCCAGATGGCTTAGGTAGAGCTGTGGTACCCATGTGCTCTGTGCAGTAGGTGTGCAGAAGGGCTTTAATCTATACAAGACCAGCTGGGAGGAGCAGCAAGACAAAATAAAGTGATTCACTCTTAGGTTTGGCAGCACGTTTAGCATGTTTGCAGTACACAAGAGGAGTCCTTTTCTGGCTTGCCTTGAAAGAGAAGGGAAAAGAAACCTCCCAGAAGCTGAGATCTTTGATTTGCTTTTCTTGTCTGTGTGGGCATTCCTGGTTTGCATGTGTGTGTTACCTTTTCCCTGCCTGGTTTTCTCATAGCCAGTCAGTTCCATTTAAACAGCAGAAATGCACACAAATTGGACAGATGATCAGAGGGCCAGGGCCAGGGAATTGGTGTATGAGCTTGGCCAAAGCGCCCAGCAGAGGTTCCTACAAACTGACCTACCTACTTACACATCCATTTACATGGAAAATAAGGTTTAACAGCAAAGAAGGCTTGGACATATGGCATCTTGTTTACAGTAGGGGAAAAATAAACTGAGATTGGTGCTGGCATGTCTTCTACCCATCCAGCAAAGGTCTCTCTCACGTGTAAGTGGAGACTGTTACAGCAGAGGAATTATCTGTTTCCTTCTGCAAACACAGATCAACTCCGTTTTGCTGTTTTCACTGAATCAGTCAGGCCATGTTAAAAGCCCATTCTGACCTCTTCCTACAGCACTGCATGTGTGGAGGTAACAGAGGCAGCCTCCAAGCCTTTTCGTGCCCAACCACGCTACAGTGCCTCAGTTAAGAGTCATAGAATCATAGAATGGTTTAGGTTGGAAGGGACCTCAAAGCTCAGCCAGTTCCAACCCTCCACTATAGGCAGGGACACCTCCCACTAGAACAGGTCACTCAAGGCCTCATCCAACCTGGCCTTGAACACCTCCAGGGAGGTACCAGCCACAACCTCCCTGGGCAACCTGTGCCAGTGTCTCACCACCCTCACTGCTAACAACTTCTTCCTAACATCCAGTTTCAGTCTCCCCTCTGCCACTTTAAACCCATTCCTCCTCATCCTGTCATTACAAGACCTTGTCAATAGTCTCTCCCCAGCCCTCCTGTAGCCTCCTTCAGATACTGGAAGGCCACTCCAAGGTCTCTTCAAAGCCTTCTCCAGGCTGCAGAGCCCCAGCTCTTGTAGCCTGTCCTCATAGCAGAGTTGCTGCAGACCTCTGAGCATCTTGGTGCCCTCAACAGTTCAATGTCCTTCTTGTGTTGGGGGCTCCAGAGCTGTACACTTCCAGCCCTCTTGCCAGAATGCATCATTGCATCATAGAATCATAGAATCAACCAGGTTGGAAGAGACCTCCAAGATCATCCAGTCCAAACTATCAGCCAGCCCTACCCAGTCATCTAGACCATGGCATTAAGTGCCTTATCCAGTCTTTTCTTGAACACCATCAGATGCAAGCAGTCCCAAAGTTAGCAGGGGACCTGCATCAGGAGCTAAACCAATATTTGCACAGCCTCAGGCAGGAGCAGTTGCAGTAGCTGTCACACTTGGCAGCCAGCTTTGCATCCATTTGCTAACAAAGTCATTGTTTGTGCAGTTTCAAGCATTGGCACTTGAGTGATTCCTCCCTGAGGGTGATGACAAGTGCCCAGTGCTTGAAAATTTTCCTCCTCTGGATCTAAAAATTGTGAGTGAGGAAAGTTGTGTTAGCAGGTAAGGTCTCCTAAAGAAGTTAAAGACTATGTTTGACCAGCATTTAAATAGCCATTTACTAGAGCCATTGTCAGCTGATCGGTGTGGGGAGCCCACCGCACGGTCTCAAGCTCTGCTTCCCATACGTTCAGCACACCACAGCTGTGACAGCTCTCTTGCTGCTGTTTGTTATCACACTGGTTTCTTTGGAGCAAAAACCTGAGTCAGTGTGGGAGACAGCCTTACCGTGGCGTGTTATGAGTCAGCCCTGGGGCAGAGAGCAGGCAGGTGAAACTCTGGTCCAGCACAGCAGATTCTTTTGATTTGCTTTCCAGTCATTCCACCTAGTGGCCAAGTGACACAAGTGCCAGGAGAGATGGGTCTGAGCTTCAGCATCCCTGTGGAAGAGGACATGGGGGTGCTGATGGACCAGAAGCTGGGCATGAGCAGGCAGTGTGAGCTTGCAGCCCAGAAGGCAAATCACAGCCTGGGCTGCATCCAAAGCAGTGTTGCCAGCAGAGCCAGAAAGGGGATTCTGACACTTTGCTCTGCTCTGCTGAGACCTCACCTGCAGTGCTGCATCCAGCTCTGGAGCCCTTAATATAGGAAGGACATGAAGATGATGGAGAAGGTCCTGGAGAAGGTCCAGAAGACAGCCATGAAAATGCTCAGGGGAGTGAAGCACCTCTGCTGCAAAGACAGGTGGAGGGAGCTGGGGGTGTTCATTCTGGAGAAGAGGAGACTTCAGGGAGACCTAATAGCAGCCTGCCAGTGCCTGAAGGGGGCTACAAGAAGGCTGCAGAGAGACTGTTTGCAAAGGGCTGCAGGGACAGGATGAGGGCAATGGCTTCAAGCTAAAGCAGAGCACATTGAGATTGGATGTTAGGAACAGGTAGTGGAACACTGGGAGAGGTTGCCCAGGAAGGTGTTTGTGGCCCCATCCCTGGAGATATTCAAAGTGAGGCTGGACAGGGCTCTGGTTAACCTGATCTAGTTGAGGATGCCCCTGCTGAGTATGGGGGTGGTGGGGGAGGAGGTTGGACTAGATGACCTTCGGAGGACCCTTCCAACCCACAACATTCTGTGATTCTATGATTCAGAGTCCCTTATCATCAGCAAAAGGGACCCAAAACCCCCAAACAACATTTATGGCTGCTCTTAGAGACCCACACTGCCTTCAGAGCTTGCAAGATGTGTAGCAATATGTAAGCCCTCACACTGAAGATCTTTATCAAAGAGAAACATTGGCCTGTGAGTAGCTCATTACGTTCCTGAGCAATTTTGTTAATCATGCTGCATAGATAGAGTGCAGATAGGCCTTTAGTGAGCTGCTAATCTAACAAATAGGCAGAAAGTGTAACACTGATAAAGCAGAGATCAGTTTAATAGGCAGCTGTAAATCTAGGCAATCCTGTACCAGAGGCATTGTGTAAATCAGGAATGTGCAAACATGCAAAGGACATGCATGAAAATCCACTGTTTCTTAAAACAGCAGATATGGTCACAATCCATATGGGAGTATGGGAGAGCTGCTGGGAGCAGTTCTGGAGGTGTGTGGAAATATTTGTCTGTCCATCAAAGCCTGCATCACTTGTGATCCAGCATCACAAGTTCAGATCTATGAGTAGCAAAGCCTTGAGTCTGGAAGTCAGGACTTTCTTTAAAACTTTGAGAGCCCTACCCCTGCTCCTGAGGCAGTGTAGGGAATTGAGGATGATAGCTTCATGAGGAGAGGCTGAGGGAGCTGGGATTGTTTAGTCTGGAGAAGAGGAGGCTCAGGGATGATTTCATTGCTGCCTACAGCTACCTGAAGGGAGGCTGTAGCCAGGTGGGGTTGGTCTCTTCTGCCAGGCACCCAGCAACAGAACAAGGGGACACAGTCTCAAGTTGTGCCAGGGGAGGTCTAGGCTGGATGTTAGGAGGAAGTTGTTGTCAGAGAGAGTGATTGGCATTGGAATGGGCTGCCCAGGGAGGTGGTGGAGTCACCATCCCTGGAGGCGTTCAAAAAAAGATTTCCAGCTGGCTGAGTCTAGTCTGGGTGATTTCATAAGAGTGGGAGGGTGGGTAACTCCAAATCATCACAGTGAGACATCAGGCCACGAGTTTGTGATAGTCCTATCCCTGATTAGCACACATCTGAGTGAATAATTCAGTTCGTCCCAATGAATCATAGAATAGAATCAACCAGATTGGAAGAGACCTCCAAGCTCATCCAGTCCAACCTAGCACCCAGCCCTAGCCAGTCAACCAGACCATGGCACTAAGTGCCTCATCCAGGCTTTTCTTCAACACTTCCAGGGATGGTGTACTCACAGAGGTGAGTACATGGGGACAGTCCCCTCCCTGTTCCTGCTGGACACATCCAGCCAGGGTGCCATTGGATTTCTTGGCCACCTGGGCATACTGTGGCTCCTATTCAGCTGCTTGTCCATTACACCCCCTAGTTCCCTTTCTGCCATGCAGCTTTCCAGCCACACTGCCCCAAGCCTGTAGCATTGTTTGGGATTGTTGTGGCTCAAGTGCAGGACCTGGCATTTGCCCTTGTTATCTAACTACACAGTGAAGGACTCTGGATGGTAATGAGAGTTGATGATAACACTGGCAAATTCTCTCTGTTTTTCTGCAGGTCACTGTCAGGGGATTTGGTCCATTGTTACAGTTTGCCTACACTGCTAAGCTGTTACTCAGCAGAGAAAACATCCAGGAAGTCATCCACTGCGCTGAGTTCCTGCGCATGCACAACCTGGAGGACTCCTGCTTCAGCTTCCTCCAGACACAACTGCTGAACAATGAAGATGGCCTCTTCCTGTGCAAAAAAGATACCACCTGTCAGCGCATGCATGATGAGGAGAACTCAGACGGAGACGAGGAGGAGACGATGGAATCGGAGACATCAAAAATATCTTGCCCAAGAGAGAGGATGCACCAAGAGCCTTTCAATTTTGAAAGCACTGTTGCTGGAGCAGACAAAGGTGAAGGGATGCTGCCTGACTCTGACATGCTAAGGGACAGCAAGGACAGTTTGGACAAGGATGCAGTGACACGGTACCCCAGATACAAGAAATACCAGCTTGCTTGTACCAAGAATGTCTACAACACATCACACATCAGTACCTCAGGTTTTGCAAGCACATTCAGTGAAGAGAGCTCTGGAAACGGCCTCAAATCAGGACTTGCTATGGGGCAGATAAAAAGCGAGCCTCAGAATGAAGAGAACGATGAAGAAAGCATCACACTTTGCCTGTCTGGAGACGAACCTGACATCAGGGATAAAGAAGGGGATGTTGAAATGGACAGAAAACAGCCGAGCCCCACTTGTGTTGACAGGCCAAAAAGTGGGTCCTCTCCTTCTTGCTTGCGATCTTTCTTCAACAGAACAAAAAGCATAGATTTGGTTGGCTTCCCCAGCACTTCCCAACAGCACTTTGGCAGGAGTCCAGCGTGCCCTTTTGAAAAAGGGACAACTCAGGGTGACCACAAAACTGATTACGTCCCTTTCACGGGGAACTATGGACAGTCCCATGCCATGCAGAAGGATGCTTCCAACTTCACAGTGGGATCGCCGCTCAGGGGGCCCGGCTTTGAAACTCTCTGCAAGCAAGAAGGGGAACTGGACAGGAGGAGTGTTATATTCTCTTCAAACGCTTGTGACCAAGTCAATACTTCGGTGCATTCATATTCTGGTGTGAGCAGCTTGGACAAAGACCTCACTGAGACTGTGCCAAAGGGCCTGTGGGCTGGCAGCAGCCAGTCTCTCCCCAGCTCTCAGACCTATTCGCACAGCGGACTGACGGCTGATCACTTGCCGGGAAGGATGCGGCCGAACACCAGCTGTCCGGTGCCAATTAAAGTTTGCCCTCGTTCTCCTCCTTTGGAAACCAGAACCAGGACCTCCAGCTCGTGCTCTTCCTACTCCTACGCAGAGGACGGCAGCGGTGGCTCTCCCTGCAGTCTGCGTCTTTGCGAGCTCTCCTCTTCCCCTTGCTCCCAAGGCCCCCGGTTCCTGGCGCCTGAGCACCAGGAGCCCGGCGTGGTGGGGGATGGATTGTACAACCCAGTCCGAGCCCAGATTAAATGTGAGCCATCCTATGGAACAAACTCCAGCGATGAGTCTGGGTCATTCTCAGAAGCAGACAGTGAATCATGTCCTGTGCAAGACAGAGGGCATGAGGTAGGGATTTAACATAAGTACATATGTTGCAGTCGTTGTGACCCAGTTAACTGCTCCTTGTCTCCAACCACCTGCCGTTTCCCCACCACTTTCTTCATTTGTAGAGGCAAAGAGTAACTTCTGTCTGTTCCCAGCTGAGTGCGTGTGGTTGGCTTCATGTGAGTAGGTCTGCTGGACCTTCAAGGTGTTGTAGTTTGGGTAAACTGCTGACTAATGAGAGTGCATTGATGTGTTTAAGGATCTGCTAGAAGTATTCACTTTTCCTCTCTCCCTTGCCCACCTGCATGGCACAAAGCATCATTCCTCATCCTTACTTTGTGGAGGTGGATCTAGATCTGCTTCTCGTTGCTGCTGGTGCATTTGAACAGCCCCATGCTGTACCTTCACTGGCACAGAGCTTCAGTCAGCCCTCTTGAAGAGTCCCTGCTCCATATTGCTAACATCCTGACTAGAGGAGGCAGACAGAGTGGGAGGAGGAGGAGGTGTGAGATGACTTAAACAGTTGCACAGCTGGTCACCCTTGGTTGTGGGAGTGCTTTTAAAGTCATCTTCCCTCTGTGTGTCTTGCACATGCAGGTAATGGGTTTAGACTCCATTAAGTGATAACTGAGATGATGTCTCCTGCCCGTGACCCCACTTTGTTTCGTGGTGAGCTCTAGCAGCCACTGCATAAATGGTTCCAAAGAGAAGTTACCCTTCAGTTCCCAGAACTATTAGAATGGTAGGTGCCTGACCTGAGCTTGAAGGGCAGGCTGTGAATTTTCACACAGCACTCTCCTGAGAGGAATTAAATCTAAAACTGGAGATGGGCCAGACAGAGGTGCTGTAGTTATGACTGGTTAACCATGATTGAATAAATGTCTGTATGAAGCATTAGTTCCAAAGAAGTCTTAGGTCATAGAGATGTGTTGTGAAGCCCAGAAACTGCAAAAAGAGTGGCTGTAGTAGGCTGAATATGAGCCAGCAGTGTGCCCAGGTGGCCAAGACAGCCAGTGGCATCCTGGCCTGGATCAGGAACAGTGTGGCCATCAGGACAAGGGAGGTTATTCTGCCTCTGTACTCAATGCTGGTCAGGCCACACCTCGAGTACTGTATCCAGTTCTGGGCTCCTCAATTCAAGAGAGATGTTGAGGTGCTGGAAGGTGTCCACAGGAGGGCGACAAAGCTGGTGAGGGGCCTGGAGCACAGCCCTGTGAGGAGAGGCTGAGGGAGCTGGGGGTGTGCAGCCTGCAGAAGAGGAGGCTCAGGGCAGAGCTCATTGCTGTCTGCAGCTCCCTGAAGGGAGGCTGTAGCCAGGTGGGGTTGGGCTCTTCTCCCAGGCAACCAGCAACAGAACAAGGGGACACAGTCTCAAGTTGTGCCAGGGCAGGTCTAGGCTGGATGTTAGGAGGAAGTTGTTGGCAGAGAGAGTGATTGGCATTGGAATGGGCTGCCCAGGGAGGTGGTGGAGTCACCATCCCTGGAGGTGTTGAAGCAAAGCCTGCATGAGACACTTAGTGCCATGGTCTGGTTGATTGGATAGGGCTGGGTGCTAGGTTGGGCTAGGTGATCTCGGAGGTCTCTTCCAACCTGTGTGATTCTGTGATTCTTTGTTTCCATAGAGGTTCATTAGGAAACTGCATGACCTGGAGAGCATCTGGGTGAAACTGGGCATCAGGCTCCACTTGTACTGCTGATACGCTCCACTGAAAGCTTGTGTTTCACCATGGGGAGCAGCAAGTGCAAGTTTGTTAGGTTCATGTGCTGTGAGCGCTCAGTTTGGATCCAGGCAGACATGGCTGTGGGCTGTGGATGAAAAGAATGAACTTTGTTTTATCCTTCAGTCTTTATTCCAGCCACATCCCAGGCTTTGGACAATACCTTTCAGACAGATGTGGGTGGTGCTTTTAGTAGGTTGCTTATGTCTAAGAAAGGGCTAAAGAGCCTGGAGAGCCTCTGGTGTCCTAATTCCTGTAATGTTGTACCAGTGGTTTTGAGAGGACAGTTCTTGTTTGTCTTCATATCCTGAGCAAGGTCCAGCATCTGGGTTGGGACAGTCCCAAGCACTGATACAGAGTGGGCAGGGACTGGCTTGAGAGCAGCCCTGCTTGAGGGTGCTGGTGGATCAGAAGCTCAACATGAGCCAGCAGTGTGCACTTGCAGCTGGGAAAGCCAACCAGATCCTGGGCTGCATCAAGAGAAGTGTGACCAGCAGGGTGAGGGAGGTGATTATGTCCCTCTACTCCACTCTGGTGAGACCCCACCTGGAGTACTGCATCCAGTTCAGGATGCCCTTACAAGAAATATCTGGACATGTTGGAGTGTTTCCAGAGATGATCAGAGGGAGCTCATAGGAGCTCCTTTCCTATGAGGACAGGCTGAGAGAGTTGAGGCTGTTCAGTCTGGAGAAGAGAAGGCTCCCAGGAGACCTTATTGTAGCCTTCCAGTATCTGAAGGGGACCTACAGGAAAAAGTGGGGAGGGACTCTTTAGGGTGTCAGGTAGTGATAGGACTGGGGGGAATGGAGCAAAACTAGAAGTGGGTAGATTCAGATTAGATGTTAGAAAGAAGTTCTTCAGCATGAGGGTGGTGAGAGCCTGGCACAGGTTGCCCAGAGAGGTGATGGAAGCCTCATCCCTGGATGGTTTTAAGGCCAAGCTGAATATGGCTATGAGCAACCTGATCTAGTGTGAGGTGTCCCTGCCCCTGGCAGGGGAGTTGGAGCTATATGATCCTTGAGGTCCCTTCCAGCCCGGACAGTTCTGTGATCCTGTGATTCTTTGAGAATCTCCTTTGGAGGCTGCCTGGGATACTGTGCACAGGACCTCCTTCAGGAAGCCCCGCAGCAGAACCACTCTGCTTGGCCACACCAAGGTTACTCGGGGAAGTCTTTCCTTTATGAGGGGTGGGAGGCAGCAGGGAGTGGGATTGAGGGGAGCCTCTGATCTCTGCCCGTGTCTGCTGCTTGCTCAGCAAGGGCTAATGCGCAGCATGAGGCAGAGGAGAGGGCAGGAGGTTAGCCTTTTGGGCTGTGATGATTAATTAGCTGTCATAATTGGCTAATTGTGTGGAGATGCTCTAGCAGAAATGAGCCTGGAAGAGTCAGATGAGAAGGTTATAGGAGACCGGTGGTAGTTGTCTGAAGAAAGTACAGGAATCTCTGCAGGAGACTGGGGGTGAGAGGAAAAACATTCCTGAGAGGAGCAAAAGGATGGGCTACAGGAGGCCATCTTGGTGTGCTGCTGGCTGGCAGATGTCTCTAGCTCTGCATCGGAGCTAGGAAGGCTTTGATCCACTCCTGGCTTTGCTGTGGGTTTCCTCCTGGGGACAGTTTTCTGCATCATGCTGAGAAAATTTTCTCCCTGAGACTGCTGATAGAGCTGCTGATTTCCCTCCCCACCACCACCTTTTGCCTTATTTTTTTACTTTCTTTCTTTCTTTTCTTTCTTTCTTTCTTCCCTTCTTTCCCTTTTCCCCCCTTTCTTTTTTCCGCTTTTTTTTTGCCTTCTTTTTCTTTTTTTTTCCTTCTTTTTCCCTTTCTTTTTTTTTTTTCCTCCCTTTTTTATTTATTCTTCTTTTTATCTTTCTTTTTTATCTTTCTTCTTTCCTTTTTTTCCTTTCTTTTTTTCTTTCTTTCTTTCCTTCTTTCCTTCTTTCCCTTTTCCCCCCTTTCTTTTTTCCTCTTTTTTTTGGCCTTCTTTTTCTTTTTTTTTCCTTCTTTTTCCCTTTTTTTATTTTCTTTTTTTATCTTTCCTTTTTATCTTTCCTTTTTTTTTTTTCTTTTTTCCTCCCTTTTTTATTTATTCTTCTTTTTATCTTTCTTTTTTATCTTTCTTCTTTCCTTTTTTTCCTTTCTTTTTTTCTTCTTTTTCCCTTTCTTTTTTCTTTTTTTTTTTCTTTTTTGTCTTTCCCTCTTTTCCTTTTCTTTTCTTTTTCCTTTCTTTTTGCCTTTTTTTTCTTTTTGTCTTTCCTTTTCTTTCCTTTTTTCCTTTTTTTTAATGTTTCTCTTTTTTCTTTCCTTTTTTTCTTTCTATTTTTCCTTTTTTTTCTCTTTTGTTTCTTTTGTTTTCTTCTTTTTTTCTCTTTCCTTTCTTTTTTTTCTTTCTCTTTTTTTTCTTTCTCTTTTTTTTTTCTTTTTTTTTTCTTTTTCTTTTTCTTTTCCTTTTCCTTTTCCTTTTTCTTTCTTTCCCTAGGCCATTTTGATTAGGACTGCAGGTCATTAAAAATGTAGTAAGGAAATTAACACCCCATGAGGTCACACTGCCCTGCCCTGAGCACGGCAAGGGTAAACCAATCCTGCCAGTGCTTCAGGACAGATTTTAGCTGAAAAATGGAACTGTGAAGGTTGTTAACCCATACAGGAAAGGACACTTGCAGCCTCGTTAAACAGTGCTGTGTTTATGCAGCAGTGCAGAGTGTATATCCTGAAGTCCTGCACTGTGGAAACCTCAGTGAAGGGTATGTTAAACCAGGCAGTAGAAGATACCTAATAGCAGCAGTAAGCTCCTGTGTAAGTCACTTTACCTACTCCGAGCAGTTTGCCTGTCACTAGAACAACAGGAGAGATGCACAGCAGTCTGAAATGGACTCCTTTCTCTCCTTCACCTCCCTGCAAGCTGCACAGGAATCTTTCTCCATTCCCAAAACTGTCCGTTTACCCTTGCTGTCCTGACGACTTCCCAGATGGGTCCCTCGCTCCCTGCCGTGTCAGGTCACACAGTGTTTGCTGGGCTTCTCTTCAAAAAGGGCCCTGATAAGATAGCTGAGGGTAGCACACAGGCACTGACCCCTCTGGAGAGCAGCCAGGCAGGCTCTTCTGCTGTGGCTGGGACTTCATTTGGGTGGGACAGCCTGATGGGAATAAGCCTGATAGACTGACCCTTGATTATCTCAGGGGGCAGTTCAGTCTCCTTGGAATTTGGACTTTACCGGTCTTAATTTGGGTCCTGGAGTGCTATCAGTGCCAGAACTAATGTCACCAAACATCATTTGCTGGTGTATTGATTGTGTGAAATATAGGTGAAAGGTTTCTTCTTTCTGCCTCCTTTGGCTGCTCTGCTTTCCTGCAGACAGATGCCATTCAGGAGCACAAGGCCTAGTTTGGTGCCAAAAGCGGGGTGCTAGGGCTCAGCATGAGTGGCATGTGGCTGAAGGAACTGGTGGGCTTGAGCATCTCTTCTACAGAGAGGGACTGAGAGCCCTGGGGCTGTTTAATCTGGAGGAGAGAAGACTGAGAGGGGATCTGATCAATGCGTACAAATGTCTGAGGGGTGGGTGTCCAGTGGAAGGAGCCAATCTCTTCCTGGTGGTCAGCAGCAATAAGAAAAGAAGCAAAGGCTACAAACTGGAACATTGAAGGTTTCAGCTCAACAGGAGGAGAAGCTTCTTTACAGTGAGAGTGACAGAGCCCTGGAGCAGGCTGCCCAGAGAGGTTGTGGAGTCTCCTTCTCTGGAGACTTTCAAACCCCACCTAGATGCATTCCTGTGCAGACTACCCTGGGTGATCCTGCCTTGGCAGAGGGGGTTGGATCTCCAGAGGTGCCTTCCAACCTCTCAGGTTCTGTGATTCTGTGGTCCCACTCTGTGGCCAGCCTAACTGTCCTAGCCCTCCCTGCCTGCTGTGCAGACAGCAGTCACAGGTGGCAGAGGTGATACTCCCTGCGACACCACTGGTAAATCCTCTACAGGATGTATTTGCCTTTTGTTTTCCTACCTGATAAGGGAGCCACCCAAAGCCTTCTGAGATTTCCCTTTCTTAAGGTTTTGTGATGGAAGCAGCAAGTGCAAATGTCCCCATGTCACAGAGCTGCAGGAAGGAGGCTGCTAAGCTGCTGAGGCTTTACAGAAACCTTTACTGTCATGTGTTGCTCTTTTCACCCACCTCTCCCAGGCCTCCACAGGTTGTTAAGAAGTCAGTTCTTGGGATGTAATGCTAGAGAGATGGGTTGTAATGCTGGAGAGAAGGGATGTAGTGCTAGAGAGAAGGGATATAATGCTGGAGAGAAGGATGTAGTGCTAGAGAGAAGGGATATAATGCTGGAGAGAAGGGATGTAGTGCTAGAGAGAAGGGATATAATGCTGGAGAGAAGGGATGCAGTGCTGGAGAGAAGGGATGCAGTGCTGGAGAGAAGGGATGCAGTGCTGGAGAGAAGGGATGTAATGCTGGAGAGAAGGGATGCAGTGCTGGAGAGAAGGGATGTAATGCTGGAGAGAAGGGATGTAATGCTGGAGAGAAGAGAGATAATGCTAGAGAGAAGGGATATAATGCTGGAGAGAAGGATGTAGTGCTGGAGAGAAGGGATGCAGTGCTGGAGAGAAAGGATGCAGTTCTAGAGAGAAGGGATATAATGCTGAAGAGAAGGGATGTAATGCTGGAGAGAAGGGATGTAGTGCTAGAGAGGAGGGATGTAATGCTGGAGAGAAGGGATATAATGCTGGAGAGAAGAGATGCAGTGCTAGAGAGAAGGGGTGTAATGCTGGAGAGAAGGATGTAGTGCTAGAGAGAAGGGGTGTAATGCTGGAGAGAAGGATGTAGTGCTAGAGAGAAGGGATGCAATGCTGGGGAGAAGGGATATAATTCTGGAGAGAAGGGATGTAATGCTGGAGGGAAGGGATGTACTGCAAGAGAGAAGGGATATAATGCTGGAGAGAAGGGATGTAATGCTGGAGAGAAGATGTAATGCTGGAGAGAAGGGATACAATGCTAGAGAGAAGATGTAATGCTGGAGAGAAGGGATGCAATGCTGGAGAGAAGGGATGTAATGCTAGAGAGAAGGGATGCAATGCTAGAGAGAAGATGTAATGCTGGAGAGAAGGGATGCAATGCTGGAGAGAAGGGATGTAATGCTAGAGAGAAGATGTAATGCTGGAGAGAAGGGATGCAATGCTAGAGAGAAGGGATGCAATGCTGGAGAGAAGGGATGCAATGCTGGAGAGAAGGGATGTAATGCTAGAGAGAAGGGATGTAGTGCTGGAGAGAAGGGATGTAATGCTAGAGAGAAGATGTAATGCTGGAGAGAAGGGATGCAATGCTAGAGAGAAGGGATGTAGTGCTGGAGAGAAGGGATGCAATGCTGGAGAGAAGGGATGTAATGCTAGAGAGAAGATGTAATGCTGGAGAGAAGGGATGCAATGCTGGAGAGAAGGGATGTAATGCTAGAGAGAAGGGATGCAATGCTAGAAGGAAGGGATGTAATGCTAGAGAGATTTACACTCGGTGCTTGCAGGCAGGTTCTGACAACCCTCCTTAAAATAGCAGCAACAAAACAATAAGCCCTGAAATAATGAACTGTTGGGAAGGAAGTAATCTGTCAATCTGTTAACCTACTTCGGAACAGAAACTTCAGCACTCCCTACTTTTCTTGATTTTACCTTTTCTTTTCTGTTGTTTTGGGGTTTTTTTTCCTGCTACAAAACTCATAAAAAGCATCCTACTATCAAAGCAGTTGAAAAGAAATCTCAGCTTAGTCTAACTTGATGAGTGAGTTTTCTTAGGAGAAGAATAAATGAGTGCAGGAGAAGGCAAGAGGTGGAGTTTTCTGAGAACTACTACTATCTAGAGAGCTGCATTTAATGTGTCTTTCATTTGTATTTCAAAAGAAATTTCCCACCTGGGTTGGTGACTCACTGTTCAGAGAGTTTCACAAAGGCAAAGTTAGTGCAGCTGGGCCACTGAGGATGTTGTTGGCAAATAACCTTCAGCGAGAGTCCAAACCCTTCCATGTTAAGCGTCAGGGAGCCGCCTTCCTTCCATTCATCTGCTGAGCAAAGTCAGAGCCCCGGGAAAAGAGAGTGAACTGAAGTTACTCTACCAGAAACCTGCTGGAGCTGTGCTGAGTCACCTAAGCTGAGTCTCCTTCGCTGCTTTAGGTTTCTACTTAGTGAAGAGTATTGCTTAGAAAGGAGGGCTAGAAAAAGACATGCCAAGGTGTTAGTTTGCTTTTGGATGGAGTTCCTCCCCAGCAGTTAGTGATTGCTCACCCCAGCTTTCCCGAGCTTGCAAGGCTGGCAGATTTGAAGACGAGAAAATTACTTTCCACATTCTTCTCTGGTGGATGTTCTTCTGAGCAGGATCATCAGCAGAGCACTGGGAACTGTGTTTGGCAGTATCTGCTCTCATGAGACCTCACCTGCAGTACTGTGTCCAGCTCTGGACACCTCAACACAGGAAGGACGTGGAGCTGATGCAGCAGGTCCAGAGGAGGGCCATGAAAATGTTTAGGGGATTGGAGCAGCTCTGCTACAAAGACAGACTGAGGGAGCTGAGGGTGTGCAGCCTGGAGAGGAGGGAGCTCTGGGCAGACTTCATAGCAGCCTGCCAGTGCCTGAAAAGGGCTACAAGAAGGCTGCAGAGAGACTGTTTGCAAAGGACTGCAGGGACAGGGTGAGGGCAATGGCTTCAAACTAGAGCAGAGCAGATTGAGATTGGAGGTTAGGAACAGGTTCTGCACCATGAGGGTGGTGGATCACTGGTAGAGGTTGCCCAGGGAGGTGGTTGTGGCCTCATCCCTGGAAATATCCAGAGTGAGGCTGGACAGGGTCATGGGCAACCTTATCTAGTTGAGGATGTCCCTGCTGACTGCAGAGGGAGTTAGACTGGATGACCTTTGCAGGTCCCTTCCAACCCAGACCATTCTGTGATTCTGTGTCTCCATGAAATGGAGTCTCGTCAGACATCAGTCCTGCAAGATAAACTTGGTGTTAGATTGGTTTTCTTTCCTCTCCTCTGTAGGAGTGATATCCATGCTGGTAGCAGAGAATTACTGGAGTGCAGCTATGCTGGGAGTTTTCTGTGGCAAGCTTGACATTTCAGGAGGGTCCTTTTAAAAGCTGTGTTATTTCATTTCTCTTATACTCTGAGCTGGAGACCTTGCTGGAGCTTTTGAAGGACTCTCCAGTTCTTGACTGTTTTCTGCAAAAGCAGCTTTTTCAGAGAAATACTACACCTGATCCCCTCCTCATTTCACTACCTTTTCTGCCCTTCTCAAATGCATCTACAGCTCCTGTTGGGGTTTCTATCCTTGGCCTCAGAAAAGCCTGTTCATGGGCATGAGTATTGCAGTGCTGTGCCCTTTGAAGGGCTAGAAGCTGGGATCACTGCAAGCAGTGAGCAGGCAGAGGTCAGCCCAGCATTTTAAGCACCAGCAGTGTGTGTGATCTGAGTACAAGTCCAAGTCTTGGGCTAAAGGGTGAGAACTCCTCCTATCTCCTGATCAGTGCTCCTTAAAGCCATGGGGCTAGACATTTCCCCTAGTTCTCTGAGGCAGGTGGTAAATCAGAAGGTCACCAAGGCTGTCTCCACCAAGTGCCCTCTCAGGCGGCATTTGTTGACACAGGCACCTCATGGCCCTCAGGAGATGAGGCTGGAGTTGACCTTGGACAACTATGTGGCCATGCATTGTGTTGTGGCAGATAAGACATATAAGCTATTTGCAGCTGGGTCTGCTGATTAAGGCCATTTCAGACCTGTTTTGTAGACCCAGTGGTGGGTCTTTGCTGCTTGGGCTTCCTGTTCTCATCATGCAGTCCTTTGCCATCTGGGTGTGCAGGACACCTGGAAAGAAGAGGTGCTTAAAGGCTTTACCTCTGCCAATTGACAGCTTGGTGAGGAAATCACAGAACTGTTTGGGCTGAAAAAGACCCTTAAGATCAGTGAGTCCAACCATTAACCTGATACTACCAAATCAGTTTGAAGAAGTCCGAACTGAAGTACAGCATTCATAGTTACAACAAGGTGTACAAGAAAGCATACTTGTTGGGCTTTGCTTTCACATCTTAGGAGAGACTGGCTGCCCGTTTTCAGACACCTCAGGTAACATTTCTGTCACCTACTTCAGCTGCTGTCAGGTGCAGCATCTTTTCAAAGTCTCCTCTCTGCTCCTTCTGTGGCTAGGAGGAGGGCTAAGCCGTGCGGGAGGAATTGTCATCTGAAGGCCTCTCTGTCCTCATTGACAGCAGCAGGGACCTGGATCCTAGCTAGTCCCAACCCATCATTTCAGATAGCACTAAGTGGGTCAGATGAATCCCACCCATGCACAGTCGTCAGCTCTTGCGAATTGCCTTGCTGCTCTGTTGTGATAAATAGCAGATGAGAGCCTTGCGCTGCGCAGATGTGGAACACCATTCTGCTCTCCCCGCAGCCATGCCTCGGTGCAGGCACTCACTGTGTCTCTGCCAAAGGCTTGCTGGGTTTATTTCATTTCTTTTTCAGTCAACAGCTAATTGTGGAGAAGGAGGTGGGCAATAAAAACGCTGTGAATGGCGAAGGAAATGAGTCTGACTCACTTCCATTCTCCCTTTCACATCTTTAATCCTGCACAGTGCTGCCTGTGAGAGGAGTGGGATTATGCCGGCTTCGCCGATAGCAACCTCTGTGCCTGCTGTGCAGATACTTTTATTTTCAATCCTTTACTTTTCTCTGTGTATCTGCTTATTTTCTCATTCCCCTTCAGTGGCTTCTACCTGACAGATTTAAGTTGCTCCCCCTTTCATTCCTATTCCAGCTGCAAGCACACTTCCCCCTTGCAAGTAAATATGTTTTGAAAGGGAGAAGGAGGGACAAATAAACTTAACATCACTTTCCACTTTGGGAAAACTGGCAACATGAAAGGACTGGTTTTGCAGTTTAACTGTGGTGTCTTTGAGAGGGAAACACAGGCTGGTTTTATTTTCAGACCCTGAAGCTTGAGAGAAAAGCAGGTGAGAGTTGACTGAGTTTGTGTTGATCTTCCAAAGGCTGGGGAGGAGAAATCAAACAGGTTTCATGTCAGTAGCTATCAGTCTGTAAACAAGGAAGTCCACATCACCGTGCCTAAGGTCAGCCTCTGTGTGTACAAGCAGGAATTTTGGGGGATCAAGGCAGTGTTTGGTGTTTCTCTCTGGTCTAAACTGACCTGCCCATTAATGCCTGGACACGTGGGGCAGAAGGGCAACGTTCAGGGCATGCAGCTGCCTGAAAGGAGTATGGTAGGGTCTGGGCACTGAACTTCATGTGGCATAAGCCTGGAAACATGCAAGGCAATGATAGAATCACAGAATTAGTCAGGGTTGGAAGGGACAACAAGGATCAGCCAGTTCCAACCCCCCTGCCATGCCCAGGGACAACCTACCCTAGAGCAGGCTGCCCAGAGCCCCATCCAGCCTGGCCTTAAACACCTCCAGGGATGATGAGGCCTCAACCACCTCCCTGGGCAACCCATTCCAGCCTCTCACCACTCTCATGCTGAACAACTTCCTCCTCACATCCAGTCTGAACCTACCCACCTCCAGCTTTGCTCCATTCCCCCCAGTCCTATCACTACCTGATATCCTAAAAAGTACCTCCCTGGCTTTCTTGTAGGCCCCTACAGATCCTGGAAGGCCACAAGAAGGTCACCTGAGAGCCTCCTCTTCTGCAGACTGAACAGCCCCAACTCAGTCTGTCCTCATAGCAGAGGTGCTCCAGCCCTCTGATCATCTTCATGGCCCTTCTCTGGAAGAGCACAAGAAAACAAGCTCATAATGAAGGCGAGGAGCTGGTTATTAGCAGGCCTGGGTGCCAAGGAGATTGGCACAGGTGTCTGTGATTGCCAATGCCAGGGGCCACTACTGTGTTTTGTGTATGTGTCCTCAGCAAACTGCGCTGCATAGACAAACTCATCTCTCTGATGATAAGAACTTCTTTTTAATCTGTGCTGGTATTTCAGGCTGGATGTCAGGAAGAAGTTCACAGAATGAGTGATTGGCATTAGAATGGGCTGCCTGGGGAGGTGGTGGAGTCACCATCCCTGGAGGTGTTTAAGAGAAGGCTGGATGAGGCACTTGGTGCCATGGTTTAGTTAGTTAGAAGATGTTAGGCGATAGGTTGGACCAGATTATCTTAGAGGTGTTTTCCAACCTGATTAATCCAACCTGGTTAATTCTGTGATTCCTTTATCTCCAAATAATTAAAGTGCATTGTTTGAAGACAATAACCATGCTTTAAATATCAAAAGAACCTCTTTAACCCATATCTTTTGCCTGGCTGGAGCAGCTCAAGTCCTGTCTTCATTGTTAGCCTGGATACAAAGCGTCCCCTTGTTGGGGAGGTTGAATGGTAGCACATGGGGACAAAAATGTAAATATTTACTGCCATCTTTTGGGCAGTGTAGGTATGACTCCAAAAACACCCGAAAAAGGGCTAATTGAAATGTCCTCTCCTTCAGCTTGGTCAACTGTTTCTGGCTTGGCCACCAAACACAGCAGTCCAGCAGGGAACATTAATTTTTGGTGTTCATATTATCAGTGTTGAGCTACAGGTGAAGCAAAGTTTTCAAGAAGAGGTGGTCCCTTTGATTTGAGCAAGCTGATAGGTTTGGGGGGAAAAAATCTTTGAGCATATCTCAGGTTCTTGAGGTTTGAGGTGTGTCTGTTGCACCAAGCTGTCCTCAGGAGCTTTGCATTTTGCTTTGCTTCAGCGTATGATCAGTAGGAGTTGGAGAGATGGTTGGAATTCCTGAAGTCAGAACCTGGAGCTACTGCCTGTGGTCAAAACAGAAGGGCAATTTGTGTCCCAAAGGAAAAACATTTTACTGAAAGTTACTGAAACACAGGATCAGAAACATTCAGGTTGGAAGAGTCCCTCAGGATCACCAAGTCCAACCAAAATCCCTACTCTACAAGGTTCACCCTAAACCATATCCTCAACCACCACTTCCAAATGACTTGCAAACACATCCAGGGTTGGTGACTCCAGCACCTTCCTGGGCAGCCCATGCCAATGCCTGACCACTCTTGCTGTGAAACAGTTTTTCCTAATGTCCAGTCTATGGACCTCCAAGATCACCCAGTCCAACCTAGCACCCAGACCTGTCCAATTAACTAGATCATGGCACTAAGTGCCTCATCCAGTCTTTGCTTGAACATCTCCAGGGATGGCAACTCCACCACCTCCCTGGGCAGCCCATTCCAGTGCCAATCACTGTCTCTGGGAAAAACTTCCTCCTAACATCCAGCCTATACTTCCCCTGGCACAACTTGAGACTGTGTGCCCTTGTTCTATTGCTGGCTGCCTGGCAGAAGAGACCAACCCCACCTGGCTACAACCTTCTGAGTCTTTTCCATTCACCTGCATTCAGCAAGCAAAATCTGACTCTCTGCTCTTGTATTTGTTTTAGGTGAAACTTCCTTTTCCTGTTGATCAAATCACAGATCTTCCAAGGAATGATTTCCAGATGATGATAAAGATGCACAAGCTAACCTCAGAGCAGCTCGAGTTCATCCATGACGTCCGCCGGCGCAGCAAGAACCGAATTGCAGCTCAGCGCTGCCGCAAGAGGAAACTGGACTGCATTCAGAACCTAGAATGTGAAATCCGCAAGTTGGTGAGTTGGGTGCTCTTGGCACGGCCTGCAGGGCACCCGCAGCAGCTTCTCCCCAGAGTTCAGTGTGTTCAGTCACTTTGTATATAAGGGAGCAGAGCCATAAGTATGAAAATGTAATGGTAACACAATAGTAGTGAGTGTGTGTGTGAGTGTGTGTATAATGCATGTGGAAAACACAATCTCAGTGGTGTGAGACCTGCAGCTCTCCTCATTTTGAGCTCTCAAGAGGAGGTTGGAAGAATAGGGAAGCTGTATCACAGGCTCCCTTCTTGCAGTTGTTACAAATTATGCAAAATTAATAATAGATATTAATTTTGATATCCAGGCAAAGATTGTTAATCACTATGGAAATCGTTTATTAACGTTAAATCTCACCAGAAAACTTAGTTACAATGTTTGAAGCACATGGTCTGCTCTAGTGGGAGGTGTCTCTGCCTATGGCAGGGAGTTGGAGCTGGATGATCCTTGAGGTCCTTTCCAACCTAAACCATTCTATGATTCTATATTTATACACACAGGGAACAGGGAACCTGGAACACTTAAGAAACAACTAGCAAGTACAAACATTAAACTTAAAACTGGAATGAGGTTCTTAGTTTAGAATCTAGTTACAGAATTTCTTACAAAGAGGCTTTGAATATTTACTCTCAAACAGTATCCAAACACTTGGAGGGAGGTCGGTCAAGGTCTTGAAAGTCATTGAAGGCAAAGCAGAGCATAATGTGGCAAGGCAGCACAGGCAAAAGCAAAGCAGCAGCAGGTATGTGGGAAAAGCCTGTTTATTGTTTGCCCGAATGTAATGGCCCCTTTGGCCACAGAGATTCACCAGCAGAGTGGCACCTTGCCAAACCTGACCATATTAGCTGTAGTCAGGAGCTTGCTTTCCCTTATTTGAGAGGAACAAGTCTTGGACCCTCAAAGTGGGTGTCTTCAAGCCTTTTGTCTTCTTCCTGCTCTCTGCTTCCCACTTCCAGCAGAGGGAAAGGGACCATGGGATCATGCCTGGGCAAGCCAGGGTATGGATCTTCCATGACAGCAGTTTAACCTACCCCAGTATTTTCAATGTGTCCACAAGACACTCTACCTCTTCCAAGACCCATTTCCATGCCTAACTACCATAACACTCTGTTGGTCAAGGATTCAGAGAGTGATTCAGGTAGCAGCTATTGGTTTGCCCCAGCCCTCCTTGAGATGTGTCTCTAGCAGTTATCTGCATCATAGAATGGAGACATTCAAGAGCTGCCTGGATGTGTTCCTGTGTGATCTGCTCTAGGTGATGCTGCTCTGGCAGAGGGATTGGACTGGATGAGCTTTGGAGGTCCCTTCCAACCACTAACATTCTGTGAATCTATGAAATGTCTATGTGCATACTTAAAACATGCTTGTAGGTTGAACTTGGTGGGTCTGGGAAGAGGGGCACTTCTTGTTCTTGTCATAACAGGTTGCATGTTGAAAGCAGCCTTTAGTGCAGGCTTCATTGTGCTTTTTACTCTGTGCAACAGCAAACACAGTGTGAGAGAGGCAGGGATCTGCTGGAAGAAGCTGAGTTACCATCACATCACAAATGGCAGAAGGCCACATGGCTCTGGGTTATTCACTGCCTGTGCCTGTCTGCTTCCCGTCTGTAACGGGGAGGTGATGCTGACCCCACAAGCTGGTTAGGAGGCTTAAATTATCAGGGCTTGTGAAACTTTCAGATGCTTTGCTGCTGAAGCCTGAGGGAGGAAAAGAGAAATTAAAATCAAAACATTGTTCAGAGCAGTGCTCCACTGATGGAAAACAAACAACACACTGAAGACAAACAAAATAGTGAGCGACTGCTTTCAGCACTGAGCATAACCCATTCGGTGTGTGGGGTGAGTCAGAAGTTGTACAGGGTGAAAGAGCAGCTCCCCGTCCAGGTGGTCAGGAGAAGCTGGTCCAGTCCTGGCTATACTTACTCTTCCCTTCCCTTTGCACTGACCTGATGTGGAGGAGGAGTACACACCTCTCATTCTCTGGAGCAAAGCGCCAGGGGCAGCACTCTAAGAGCTGGAGTAGCAGCAAAGGTACTTGCTGCTTGGTACTTCTAGTGTCCCCTTGCATTCACTGGAGAGTGGCCAGGCAGGAAGGGACCTGGGGTTGCTGGTTGACAGCAGCTGAACATGAGCCAGCAGTGTGCCCAGGTGGCCAAGAAGGCAAATGGCATAATGACCTGTTTCAGGAACAGTGTGGCCAGCAGGACCAGGGAAGTCCTTCTGCCCCTGTGTTCAGTGCTAGTTAGGCCACACCTTGAGTGCTGTGTCCAGTTCTGGGCCTCTTGGTTTAGGGAAGACATTGAGGTGCTTGAAGGTGTCCAGATGAAGGGCACCAAGGCTGGGGAGGGGGCTGGAGCACAGCCTTGTGAGGAGAGGCTGAGGGAGCTGGGGGTGTGCAGCCTGGAGAAAAGGAGGCTCAGGGCAGACCTCATTGCTGTCTACAACTACCTGAAAGGCAAAATAAACCTTTGAAGTCCCCTTCTGCCCCCAGCACACATACACATTTCAGGGAGGATGAATGAAAGGTATGTGAGCAATGTCATGGGCCTGATCCCTGATGAATTCCAGGAATCAAAGCCCCTTTGAGCCACACAGCTCTCCAAAAGAAATGTTGGAGTTTCTATTTAGCAACCTGGACTTTAGTATGAAGTGGATGTTAGAAAACATTTCTTCACCAAAAGGATTGTTAAGCATTGAAACTGCCCATGGAAGTGGCTGGGTCACCATCACTGGAGGTATTGAAAGGATCTGGAGATGTGATGCTCAATAATATGGTTAAGAGATGGACTTAACACTGTCATGTTAATGGTTGGTCTTGATCCCAAAGGTCTATTCCAACCTAAACCATTCTGTGAGGCTGCAATTCTTTGGAATCTGATGTGTCACCTTCAAATAGGGCAAGGTGTGCAAGAGTCTAAAGCTGCAAAATTAAGCTCAGGCAATTTTAACTTTGCCTTTCAAACACTCTTTCCCTCCTCCGCCCCCATCCCCCATACATGTACTGTCCAAGCAAAGTCTAATTCAAGATCATAGAATCATAGAATGGTTTAAGTTGGAAGAGACCTCAAAGCTCATCCAGTTCCAACCCCCTGCCCTAGGCAGGGACACCTCCCACTAAATCATAGAATCAACCGGACACTAGAACGGGTTGCTCAAGGCCTCATCCAGCCTGGCCTTGAACACCTCCAGGGAGAGAGCAGCCACAACCTCCCTGGGCAACCTGTGCCAGTGTTTCATCACCCTCACTGCAAAGAACTTCATCCTAACATCCAGTTTCAATCTCTCCTCTGCCAATTTAAACTCATTCCTCCTCATCTTGTCATTACAAGACCTTGTAAATAGATCTTATTCTTACTCTTAGGAGAACCAGCATTGAAACTCTACTTCATTCAGTACATGATCATTGGAAATTCCTTTGTTATCCTCTGTCCACTTTGTACCAATAATTTCCAGTCTCTTCATTAGGTACTTTGGTTTAAGGGTTTTTCACTCCTGGGTCTTTCCCCCCTCTACTTACTTTCTCTAAGTCAGTCATCTTGACACAGATGGTTTCACAGCAGACAGCGAGTGGTGAGTGAAATGGTAGCATCCTCTGAGTTTGATAGGTAGTTGGGGCTTTTTTTTGCTTGCTTTCCCTCACCATCTATCTACCCACTCACATTTCCTTTTTTCTCTGCAATCTCCCAGCATATTGTCTTCCATAATTCATTATCTCAAGATGTACTTGAGCATCTGTTTATATTTTTTTATTATTTTTACGCTTTCTTGATAGATTTATCAATATTTTAGCAGTTGGTTCTTTTCATGTGCACTGCTCTCTTTCTTCCTCTCACAGCTGCATGCTTCCAGTGCAGGCTTCCAACCCAGGGCAATACTATCAGCTGTCAACAACCACCCAATGTTGGATTATCTGAGTTGTGGAGTTTTCACACGTCAGATGCTGAGGCAGCTTGGGTTTAGCAGTGTTACTAGGTGGGATACAAGGCTGTGCTGTTTTGGGGGCCAGCACAGTTCTGGAAATAGCTCTGGTACTCTACAAAATCTCAATCTGCTCCCTTGAGCTGCATGCCCACCTTCCTGGAACAGAAAGTGGTGCAGCAGGACCATCCTAATCAATCCACACTGAATCAACACACTTCTTTAGAGGTGTAACCCCAGGCTGGGTCTAGCACGGTGCCTAACACTCCCTCCTGAGCACAGGGAGGGCAGCACTCATTCCACAGGGGCCATTGCTGGCTATGTGAGGTCTCCAGCTGGCTGAAGAAGACTTGGGGATCTTATCAGTTGTGATGGTTTGGGTGTTACCCATCCCCCACACTTTGGAAATCACCTAGACTAGATTCTAACTAGCAGATTAGGTTAGAGAGAGAGAGAAGTTCAGCCCAAAGCCCAGACAGCGACTCTGTTGTCTATATTCTTGTTCTTATACATCTCAGCAAGCCTATGAGTGAAGCAGACATCACCATTGTTTCCCTTTCACTGTAATCTAATTCTTCTCACCAAAACATTCTAGCTAGCTTCAAACTAGCAACAGGGCTTATAAGTAAAGGACAGATGTCAAGAGGATGGAGCCAGACTCTTTCCTGTGGTGCCCAGCGGTAGGACTAGGGGCAGTGGGCACAAGTTGAGGTGCAGGAAGTTCCATCGAAATGGAAGGAAAACATTCTTTACTTTGAGGGTGATGGAGGATTGGAAGAGGCTGCTCAGAGAGGTTGTGGAGTCTCCTTCTCTGGAGAGATTCAAAACCCACCTGGATGTGTTCCTGTCCAGCCTGCTCTAGGTGAAGCTGTTTTAGCATTGGGGTCAGAGTAGATGCTCCCCAGAGGTCCCTGCCACTCTGTGATTCTGTGACCCTCACTGAAGCACATCACACAGCACCCCACAGCACCTAGGGCTGGGGACCTTACCAGTGTTATGTGGATGCAGAACAAGGGGTAAAACACACAAAGAATAGTCTTGCTTCAATTTGGAAGTTAAAAGAAAAACACTACCAATACATAAAAGGCATTTAAGGTGAGTTACAAAAGGTATAGGGAAGGGAAACAAGTACAAAATACATATACAACCAGATCGATGGCAGTGGATGGAGGCAGATTCAGGAAGGGGTTGTCCACCATGTGGTAGGGTGGCCACATGGAAAAACAGGAGCAGCAGGAATAAGGGTGGTGCTATCAGGCAGGCAGGGAGGGCAAAGAGAGAGAGAGAGCAACAGGCAGTTCCTCTGTTTTTACATGGGACCTAGGCAGGAAGTGGGAGCTAACCACTACACCCGGGGTCAGGTTCAAAGCACCCCCAGGGAGGAGTCAAGAGGACCTGGGGTCAGGTTCAGGCCATCCCCAGGAGGGTTAACCCTTTACAATCAAAGAGTAGGTTATACTCTCCCTATGCAACCGACCAGCAAAACTCCTGAGCTGCACAGATCACAGAGCTGGCACACACTCATCTTCTTAAGGCAGGCATCCCCCACCGGCATGGTGGTAAAAGTGGTGCCACTCCAACCCAGCTCCCTAGGCTCTCGCTATAGGTGGCTTCAGAATTCTGTCACGGATGGCCAGGACATCCCAGAAGGCCAAACAACGAAGGAGAACAGAGCTCCTCCTGTATTTTGGAATCTGTTCCACACCATTTTCCCTACTGCTCATTGCATACTGGCAAGCCCTGTTTTCCCTGGGTCTTATCTCTAGTAACCTAGTGACTATCGGCCTGTTGTAACTTCTGATCAAACACACCTCACCTCTTCCCTCTTCCATCCTTTCTCAGCCTAAGATGCCTTCTTTCTTTTTCAGGTGTGTGAGAAAGAGAAACTGCTCTCAGAAAGGAATCAGCTGAAAGCAAGCATGGGAGAATTGTTGGACAACTTCTCCTGTCTTTCCCAAGAAGTGTGTAGAGACATGCAGAGCCCAGAACAGATCCAAGCTCTCCACCGATACTGCCCCGTTCTCAGACCCATGGATCTACAGCCAGCCACCACCATCAGCCCCTCGCCAGCCGGCGTGGAGCAGAGCCTGGCCACCTCGCAGTGCGTCGGGGAGAGCATGCAGTGCTGCGCCGAGCAAGGGTCGGTGCAGCTGGCGGCGCCCTGGCTGCCCAACAACATCTCGGAGAACTGTTCAGCCGGCGCGGGGCTGGAAGGAGCCGACGCAGGTACTTACCCCGAGAGGGAGCTTCCGCCAGAGCAGAGCAGCCAGACGGTCACGGTAGACTTCTGTCAGGAAATGACTGATAAATGTACAACAGATGAACAGCCTAGGAAAGATTACACCTAGTGACTCGTAACCTTAACCTTGTCACACCTGGTCAGGTGTTCTTCAGTCAGCCAGTGGCAGCGTTCATTTGTTGTCTAGAAGAACGTATTTGGTGCACACTACAGTGGTCTTAGCAGCAATACTGTTTTTAAGTATTCCCTCCTCTCTACAAGCAGGAGTTCTCTTCACAATGGTGCTATCCCTCGCTCAGGCAGGGAACGAAGCAGTGGCGACACTGTCTGTTTTTGTATGTTGATTTCAATCTTAACAGGGATGGACAGAACACCTCTGAGGACCCAACCGCAGCTTTTTTCTCAGTGGCCCATGTCACAAAACCCTTAACTCAGGAATTTCCTCTGAATGTTCAATTTTTCATTGAAGACAGCTTCTTTACACATCAAAGTTTTATAGCTAAACTGTACATATTATATATAATATATATATAAAATATATATATCCATATGCAAAAGTTCCCTGCATGCCTCAATTTTTTTCTCATCCTACAAACTGGAAGCTTTTTCATTTCTATTGTATAAAAACAAGTTCCAACATTCCTTTTTTTTTTTTGGTCTTTGATGCTAGAACTAGTTTGGTAACTTGTTACACTATGATTATTTTTCTTTCCCTGGGTTCACAGTTCCAGCAATATCACTCAATTTGTACTTATTTATAGAGCGTTAATGTTGGAAACTTATTTGAGATTCTTTTCTCTTTGATTTCTTACAGACAGGTTTTTTTTTGGCACCGCCATTCCCGTGCCACTTGAGCAATGTGGAGTTCTTTTTTGTTTTCTTGCAGATACTGTACAGTAATGGTCAACTTTGCCACTTGCACTGAGTTTCTGGTCAAACCTCTTTTCATAAATGAAGTCGTGACTTCGGTATAACTTGAGTACATGGTTTTCTTTGCTTTATGGCTTAAAGCAAATAGAGAAGTTTTAGCTAATAGGCAAACACTCAGGAGCTCATTATGTAGTTAAACAAGAAACAAATGGTCTTGCCAAATACTGAATTCACTATACAATTTGTAAAGAGAATCTGCTTGAATTATTTTTCTATTCAGACTTCTTTCTGTTTCACAAACCCAAGTTTTAAGTGCTGTTAACGATGCTTCTGGATCCTTAATAGGGGAAAGTATTTTTCACTCTTTAGAGGGAAAAAAAAATGTATTTGACAACTGGATCGGTTCATCAGACGTTCCACGAAGTAAGCAAATGGAGAGCACATCAATACATTTTGGAGGGTGGGGAGGACTTTTCCTCCAGCCCCACTCTGCATCCTTTACTCACGGAAACAACTGCTGCTCTGGCTACTCCCCAGAGCCTCACCTCAGCTGCCCTTAGACATTACCTGTTTTCCACACCAGACCTGAGTTGCAGAGCCCAGCGGGGAGAGGTCTGGTGAAGTCAGTGATCCTGCCTGGGTAGGCAGGGTTGTAGGATCAGACCCCTAGTTGGTGACTTTGGTTTCCTTCCAGAAGGTCTCACCAGACCCAAGTTGCAGAGGCTGGAGGGGAGAGGTCTGGTGAAGTCAGTGATCCTGCCTGGGTAGGCAGGGTTGTAGGATCAGACCCCTAGTTGCAGACTTTGGTTTCCTTCCAGAAGTCGAGTTAGCGCTGTTCCTCTAAGAGCAAAGCATGCATCTGCCAACACCCATCAAATTCTTGTGTTCCAGGATCCTCTCAGCACAAACCGCAGCTGACAGAGCGCTGTCTCGAAGGAGGCCGCTCAGTGAATTGGCTTAGTTGTAACTGTGTTGGATTTGTATCTTAAGCAGCTTTGACTCATGTTACGCCTGTGTGAGACAGCAGCTTTCCAAGCATAACATCTGTATGTACAGTGTAGACAGAAAAAAAAAAAATCCTCCTAATGCTTTTTTTTATTAATTATTATTAATTATTATTAATTATTACTCTAAGTGTACTGAGGTTTGTTTTGTTTCATTTTGTTTTCTTTTGTAGTTCTTTGCCCTTACGTGTGCCAGGTTGCGTGGCTTGATCGATGGCAACTGTCATGTGCTTTACTGGCTGATATTGTTTGTTCTTGCTGGGAAAAACAAAAAAAAACACAAAAAAAAGGAGAAAAAGACAAAAAAAAACGAAAAAAAAAGACCAACTCTTCACACCTATTTAAAAAATAGAAAACAAAAGAAAACCAAACCAATTAAATAAGAAGTGTGGGGAAGCAGCTTCTGAGAAGCACTAAAGCGATAATGTGGTCTTCTGCGCTAACGTTTACACTAGAGGTGCGCGCTGGTGGGTTGGGCTTTTTTTTGAGGCACTTGGTAGTAAGTAGATCAGTATCTTGATCCTGGAGGAGGAATCAGCTCCCTCTCTCCGCTTCTTCCATCCTCAGGCTGTGCTCGTGGACTGTTGCCCCACTCGCCACAAAAGTCTTGCTTTTATCCTCTTCACCCGAACTGGTGTAGCCAAGCTACCCAAGAGGAAACGCATCTAAGCATGTGCCATGTTTGTTGAAAAGACCTTTTTCTTTCTTTTTCTTCTTCTTCTTCTTCCCCACCTCCCTGCATGTACAAAGGAAAAAACAACCTAGTATATAATGTAGGAGAATATTTATGTTTAAGTATTAATCTTTACTGTACAAAATCCTTACCTTTAAATGTTTGGAAATACACAAATGCCATAAACTCCTAGTTCGCGAGGTCGAAAAGAAGGGAAGGAGTTGTCCTTTCTTATTTTAAAAGAGCTTAACCTGAAGTTTACCTGAACCCCACCTCCCTCCCCCAGCCATCCTTTTGGGGTTTGGTGGTTTGTTTTTTTTCCACAGGTAACACACCAAGAAGCATTTTGGCAGGGGAGGGGTAGGGGCGGGTTTGGTTCCCCTTTGAATTCGTTGACGTTGCAAAGCAGTTCCGTGCTTCGCAGAGAAGTTTTGTTTCTATGAGACCATGGTGAAAGCTACCATTGAAAACTAAATGTGAATCACATTATAGAGTCATAGCAACTTGGGGGGGGGGATGGGCAGGAGGGAAGAGTGAACTGACACAGTATTTAAAAGATTATTTTTTTTTCTGATGCCTTTTTTGTTTTCTTCAAGTGACCTCCTCTGTCCTCTCTCTCTATATATATGAATAGATAGAATGTTTTATGAGTATAAAACCCAAGTTTTAACTTGCTTCCTGACATGAAGATTTTACTCTACTAACAACTCATGTGCAACTGGTACTCTTGACCTCATTCCCACACAACCCATTGCGCTGCAGCTCTTAGGTTTGACCTGGCTTCACACTGGTGCTGGGTCTCTTTGATTTCCTCTACCTTGGGAACTGATATTTAAAACCACTGCTCAAATAAGTGTCTCTTCCTCCAAAACCTTTTCTCTCGTCTCTCTCACTCTTCTCTTTCCCTCCCCCACAAGCTTTTCTGGATGTTTGATTTCATTCTTTCTCATTAGAAGTGGCTGATTTTGTGTCATTGCTTCCTGTATTTACATGTAACATGGTTTTTCAGTGGGTTGTTTTGGGTGGTTTGTTTGTTTTTTCTTTGATGGTAGTGGTGGTGGTGGTGGTGATTGGGTTTTTTAATTTCTTATTTTTGGTTTCAGATTTTTGGGATTTTGTTGCTATACTGAACCATGTGGCTCTCAAAGCAGTTACTGGGCTAACATGAAAGAAAGACATTAGGAGAATTAGTTTCAGACCTGGACCCTAGTTGGCACACCCCATTGTTCTTGTCTCGTGAGGTCAAAACAACTGACCACGAGAATACCATCAAAAAGAAAAAAACAAAGCAAACCAAACCAAAGCAAAGCAAAACAAAACAAAATAAGGCAAAACAAAACAAAGCAAAGCAAAGTAAAAATAAAACAAGGCAAAACAAAACAAAGCAAAACAAAACAAAACTCAAATGACTGCAATACTGATGAATTTTAAGAGCCTGGCCAGTGGTCACCAGGCTCTCACAGTAAGAATCTCTTTGCTTTTCTCGGAGAGGATCCATTCAGCATTGATCCCTTCATTCATTGCTTGGGAATGGTGTGGTGAGACCCCATTGGGCACTGCACCGCTCCAACGGGTGTGCAAGTCTTAAAGTTTTGTCCAGTCTGTACCTAGTCCTCCTTTTCCCTTGCCATTGCTGTACTTGTACTGCCAGGAAACCTCATTTTCATTTAGGCTTGCTATGCTTTGTCAGGTGAGTACTACACAATATAATGTGTTTGTTTCTCTGCGTTCTCTGGGGGTGCCTTGAACACAATTAAAGTTTGTTGCAAGCTGATTCTGGAACAAAGAAAAAAACAAGGTAGTGAAAACAAAATAAATAAATGGGAAGGAAAAGGAAAAAAAAAAAGAGCAAACAAACCAGAAAACAGGCAAAACAAAAAGCAAAACTGTTGGCTGTGTTATCAGGAGACCCCAATATTTATATCACAGACTTCCTAACGTGATGACTCAGGCGTCAGAGTTTGATGCTGCAGTATAAAACTATTATTTTATATATTGTACAAGTAATTTATTAAATGTCTTTCTAAGGGTATATGCTGCTTTTAAGATGCACTATATTTTTGGATCTAATCCTTGTATTTTTATTTTTGTTATATAGATATTTTTTTTTCCCCAAGGAAGTAAAACGTGCTGCAAAAGGCAAGCCAGAGTGATTAGTATGCTAACTGCTCTTTCTCTTTAAAAGGGAGAGTGGGACCTAGCTAGCTATGTAGCTTTGCTAAAAGGATTCACTGCTGCCAGAGAAACGACTGATGCCGAGAGCATGGTCATTAATCTGGAGTCCAACGCTTCCTTGAGTCTGTATTATAAAGAGCACTTAAATAGAAGTTAAAATGCCTAGATGCAGAGTTAGATTTTTTTGGTTTGTTTTTAATATGTAACTTTCTAGTTGCCTCATAAATAAACCAAATCTGCATGCTGGCAGCACTCTAATCCTGTTGCTGCGTTAAATCGGATCCACTAGGAGAAAGCAGGGCGAGGCGTTGCGACTCCAGAGTCATCACCACGGCCTCACTCGACTCTTGTAAATTCACTGCTGTGGTGGTGGGGAGGGAGGGGTGGGGGTTGCAGAAGAGAAGGCCTGTAGTGAAGTTTGCAGTGAGACAAAGTGAGCATTTGCTGGGTTTCACAGAATTGTAGACTCATAGAATTGTCAGGGCTGGAAGGGACCTCAAAGATCAGCCAGTTCCAAGCCCCCTACCATGGGCAAGGACACCTCACACTAGAGCAGGTTGCTCACAGCCACATCCAGCCTGGCCTTAAAAACTTCCAGGGATGAGGCTTCCACCACCTCCCTGGGCAACCTGTTGCAGTGTCTGACCACCCTCATGGTGAAAAACTTCTTCCTAATATCCAATATGAATCTCTCCTTCTCTAACTTGGATCCATTCCTCCTAGTCCTATCACTACCTGACACCCTAAAAAGTCCCCCAGTAGCTTTCCTGTAGGCACCCTTCAGATACTGGAAGGCTACAATAAAGTCTCCTCAAAGCCTTCTCTCCTCTACCAGCAAAGAGGAGAGCTGCTTTCACCTTGTTTTTACTCTGATCTGAGTTTGCAGGTGCCCCTGAGCAGATGTTGTAGCCCATGGCTGCAGCATTTTAGAAGTCACTACTTTAGGCCTGCCTAGAGAAGGTTTAGTTCAGTGTGAGCAGCGAGGCTGATGGCCTTGTGTAAAGAAGGGATCTGCCAAGTATGGAGTTGGTTTATTTTTATCAGCACTGAGGTGAAACTATTAACATAGAGAACTTATGCTCTCTTTCCTGCTAGAAATCTTCTCAACAGATTTTTACTCCAGTTTTGTCTCCTCCAACACAGTCCAAGTTAATTTTACACCCATATATATATATATATATATAAAATATGTGTGTGTATACATACATCTCCAATTCTAGTCAGGGTGTGTGTGTGTGTTCGTGTATTTTCTTGTCTATAATACATATATGTATATTTATAATACTCCCTGGAGTATTTCATGACTCAGGCATCAGATCTGATGCTGCAGGCTACAATATTTGTGTATATGCCTCTGTTCAGATGCTGTGTGTACACTGACAAACTCTACTGTCGGTGGTCTGTAGGATACTTAACAATTCCCTTGAACTCTCAGAATTTGGGTGGCACTGCTCCAAAGTGTTTTCCTACACTCCACCTCCACAGGTATTATTTATGGCAAAGTCAAATAATGATATGCATTTTAAGGTATTACACAGGCCATGTTGCCACCTTCACAGATTAAATCACCTTTTTTGGCAGGAAGGAATGCTAAAAAAAATAACCTTTTCGTAAGGTCAATACCCCAACCAAATGGCTGCTAAAAAGCCAATGAGACGACTTCTGTTCTTGCACACATTTTAGTGACTGTAAGCAGAGCCTTTTCTGGAGATAAAGTGGCTCACACAGTGCTGCTGTTGTCTCTTTTGGCTAGTTAAGGGCATGCAGAAAGAAAATTAACATCCTATAATAGAAATGGCAACTGGCAGCGTTTGACTTCATTAAGTGCTTAGAAGCGGAGATGGTCCCAGGCTACAAACCCAAACCTCCCTTCCGTTTCGAAGGGAGCTGGGCAGGGGCTGCCATCTGGACCAGTTGGGTTTGTCCCTGTAACCAGAGGATCCCACTCGCTGGGGCACGGGCAGAGGAGGAAGCAGCCATCCCTGCTGGGGGCTGTGGCTAGGATCCCCTGCCCAGGCCGGCATTCCCCTGCCTTTAGGATGCACCCCAGAGAACCACACAGGGTTTCAGTCCTCGCTACTTAGCTTGCTCTGCCTGAAGCTACCTGGATCCCTCAGAGCAGCAGGAGCAATACTAAACACTTTGGTGACCTTCGAAGCGTGGCTGTTTACTCACAGTTCCAAGCATCACCTTTGATTTCAAGGGTGGGGATACCCTAAAGAGTTTGTTCCAGAACCAGTTGGTTACAAGTGCACCTCTTCTCTATGCCTTACAAAAACTTCAGAGGCCATATTCAAAACAGGGTTTTTTATCAGTGTATGCAAGGGGTGCAACCCCTCCTCTCTCTTCCTCCCCAGGTCAAACAGTATGGACAGTTTTCACACATATCTACCTGTATAACCCTCTGTACCTCTCATAACTGGTCAATGACTGTAACAGGTTACATCAGGTGTTTTTTCTACATACTTTTTACACAAAATCTATGCGATTAATGTAACTTGATTCAATGCATCATTTTATTGTACTAGTTCTTAAGCTTGTCTTTTGTTTTATTTCAATTTGGTTTTGGTTCGTTCGTTTCTAGGTGACTGTGGTTTTCTTGTGATTTTTATTGTATAAATAAATGAGGTGGCTGTTGATGCTTACTCTCTGTTACTAAGAATTTTTACCTTTTTTTGGAAGAAAGCATTGCTATGAACTAATGGATTTAAAAAGATCATTTACTCATTGTAAATACAGTATTGTGCAAAAAAAAAAACCAACAAAACAAACAAAAAACAACAAAAAGACACAAAATGGAGAAAAAAAAAAAAAAGGAAAAAAAATATACACCCCCCCCTCGACCCTTTTCATTCATTTGAATTGCTAGTGTTAACTGAATTTTGTCTAGACACCATTTCTGTTGATGAAATAAAGACATATCATTATGTATTGTAAATTGATTTTGTCTTGACTCCGCGGCACTGCTTGGTCGCCGCGCGGGATGTTAGGTGAGATTTGGGAGGGTGGTGTTTAGATCACAGAATCACAGAATGTCAGGGGCTGGAAGGGACCTTGAAAGCTGTTTCACAGAGAGTGATTGGCACTGGAATGGGCTGCCCAGGGAGGTGGTGGAGTTGCTGTCCCTGGAGGTGTTGAAGAAAAGACTGGATGAGGCACTTAGTGCCATGGTCTGGTTGATTGGATAGGGCTGGGTGCTAGGTTGGACTGGATGAGCTTGGAGGTCTCTTCCAACCTGTGTGATTCTATGATTCTGTGATAAGAGGAAGATTCAGCATCACTGCTGACTTATAAAGTGGTATCAGGATTATGGGATTGAATAACAACATTACAGTTTCTGAGGTCTACCTCCTGGACCTGTGCGGTCCTCTTGGAGAACTCTGTGGCTTTCTTAAGAGGACCTGGGCCAAACCACCACTGGTCACTACCTCCTATGAATCCAATTTGGGTAAACTGAAGTTATTTGAAAAGATTCTCCAGACCACAGCTTTAAGCATGACTAACAGCTGGTCTAGGTTTCACTCTCCCACAGATCACTAGAGGCTCCAGCCTCCTGACACTCACCTTTACATCCTTACGAACACTGATCAGGTCACCTCTCAGTCTCCTCTTCTCCAAGCAGCATAGCCCTGGCTCCCTCAGGCTCTCCTCGTAACAGCGATGGTCCATTCCCTTCATCATCTTTGTGGCTCTGCACAGTACTCTCTCAAGCAGTTCTATGGAACTGGGGGGCTCAGAACTTGACACGATATTCCAGATGAGGCCTCAGCAGAGCAGAGTAGAGGGGCAGGAGAACCTCAACCTACTGACCAAGCCCTTTTAATACACCCCAGAATGGCATTGGCCTCCTGGCCACCAGAGCACATTGCCAGCTCATGGTTAACCTACATCAACTAGGATTCCCAGATCCTTTTCCCCTTCACTGCCTTCCTACAGGTCAGTCCCCAGCCTCTACTGAGTGTGGTTGATAAGCACCTGGTGCATCTCAGGGCTGATGAAGAGGCTCCCATTCCTGCAGTCCTGTTGCTAGTTTGCCAGTTGCCTTTGATTCAGGGATCCAGCAGTCTTTGGTCTGCTGCAGAAAGAGCTGCGAGGGTATTTTATTGCAAACATGAAATATATATTCATAGAATCAGAGAACTATCAGGGCAGGAAAGGACCTCAAAGACCATTCAGTTCCAATCCCCTTGCCACGGGCAGGGGCACCTCACACTAGATCAAGCCAATCAGAGCCATATCCAGTCTGGTCTTAAAGACATCCAGGGATGAGGCTTCCACCACCTCCCTGGGAAACCTGTTCCAGTGTCTCACCACCCTCATAGTGAAGAACTTCCTAACATCTAATCAAAATCTCCCCTCCTCTAGCTTGGATCCATTCCCCCTAGCCCTATCACTACCCAACACCCTAAAAAGTCCCTCCCCAGCTTTCTTGTAGACCCTCTTCAGATACTGCAGACCACAATAAGGTCTCCCTAGAGTCTTCTCTCCAGACTGAACAACCCCAAACTTGTCTTCATAGCAGAGCAGTTCCAGCCCTCTGATCATCCTTGTGGTCCTTCTCTGGACACCTTCCAGCACCTCCAGATCTTTCCTGTAATAGTGGCTCCAGAACTGGGCGCAGTACTCCAGGCGGGGTCTCAGCAGACTGGAGTAGGGGGGAGAATCACCTCCCTCAGCCAGCTGGCCACACTTCTCTTGATGCATCTTAGGAGCTGGTTGGCTCTCTGGACGGCAAGCGCACACTGCTGGCTCATGTTGAGCTTCTCCTCCACCAGTACCTCCAAGACCTTTTCCTCAGGGCTGCTCTCAAGCTAGTCCAGCTGTTTTGGAAGATCAAATAAGCAGTCTCTATACCCATTCCCATAGTGCTTGACTTAAGGCAATGCTGCTAAGTCTTTGGCTTGGTCTTATAAAGTGTCGGTGTACATGTTGGGAGGCAAGGGAAGAGGTCTGTGTTTGTTCCAAAGTATCACAGAATGTTAAGAGGTTGGAAGGCCTCTCTGGAGATCACAGAATCCAACCTCCCTGCCACAGGTAGGATCACCCAGGGTAGTCAACACAGGAATGTATTCAGGGGGGTTTTGAAAGTCTCCAGAGAAGAAGACCACAACCTCTCTGGGCAGCCTGTTCCAGGGTTCTGCCACATTCACTGTAAAGAAGTTTCTCTGCATGTTGAACTGAAATCTTTTGTGTTCAAGCTTGTATCCATTGTTTCTTATTACTGTGCACCACCAAAAAAAGAGTTTGGCCTCCTCCACTTGACACCCACCCTTCAGATATTTACAGACATTGATCAGATCTCCTCTTAGCCTTCTCCAGACTGAACAGCCCCAGAGCTCTCAGTCTCTCTTCATAAGGGTGACGCTCAAGTCCCCCAGTCATCCTCACTGGACTCTCTCCAGCAGATCCCTGTCTCTCTTGAACTGGGGAGCCCAAAACAGGACACAGTATTGCAGGTGTGGTCCCACCTTTCCCCTTTACAGAAAAGCTGAGAGAAATCAAGAAACAGAAATCTGTTTTGTGGAGAAACAGAGCAGAGCTGAAAGTCTCTGTGTGTCATCCAAATGCCGTAGTGTTTCTTTGTGAAGGAAGAACTTGTGCCATGGGCCCTTAGACAGAAAAATGAAAGAAGAAATTGGAACAGCCTTAGCTGCCATTAGCACAAGCAGGGGTCTAGCAGGGGGCTTTGCTCTCTAGAATGCCCAAATGCATGGCAGCCACCTCCCTCTCTGGGCTGTGAGCAGCCTGAGAGCCTGCTCAGCAGCTTGGCAGGAGGAGAGCTGGGCAGAAGCAAGTGGCATGCCCAGCTGTCCTTCCCTGTTCCACATGCTTGCTGTATGTTGCTGGGAGGAGAGCAAGCTCATAGAGAGAGGTCTCCAGGCTGTTTGTTTTAATCACCAGGCAAGAAACTCTGTATCATGTGCCCCGGGCCACCATCCTTCAGGATGCAAATCACATCCTCTTCCATCTACTGCAGTGAAAGCTGTCTGCAAGTCTTCCCTCTTAAAATTCTCATGGAAGAAAACCAAACATTTTCAGACTTCCCCAGCTTTCTCAGTCTTCCTTCTGAGCATATATGAAGGAAGATTCTCACCCCCTCAAATTTGTCAGGAGTTGTAGTCACACATAGCCTGGCATTAGAGAATGTACTTTAGCAAGGCTGTTTCTCCATCCCTGATCAGTTGTTGCTCACACTTAATGGCCATCATCTTAAATCTTTCCTTATTTTACCTTAAAATGCAGAGGCAGAATGACAGAATCATGGGATCACAGAAGCATTCAGGTTGGGAAAGCCTCTCGGGATCACCAAGTCCAACCAATATCCCTACTCTACAAGGTTCACCCTAAACCTTCAAGTACCACGTCCAAACGACCTTTAAATACATCCAGAGCTGCCTCCTTGGGCAGCTCATTTCAATGCCTGAACAATCTTGCCAGGAAGAAAAACATTCTTAATGTCCAGTCTAAACCTACCCAGTGGCAACTTGAAGCCATTCCCTCTTCTTCTATCACTAATTCCCTGTGAGAAAAGACCAGCACCAACCTCTCCACAACCTCCTTTCAGGTAGCTGCAGACAGCCATGAGCTCTGCCCTCAGCCTCCTGTGTTTCACACTAACCAGCCCCAGCTCCTTCATTCTCTTCTCAGCAGATTTATTCTCCAGGCCCTTCCCCAGCTTCTTTTCCCTCCTCTGCACTGGCTCCAGCACCTCCACATCTCTCTTGTATTGAGGTGCCCAAAACTGAACACAGTACTCAAGGTGTGACCTCACCAGAGCCGAGTCCAAGGGGATAATCCCCTCCCTGCTCCTGCTGACACAGCATTTCTAATCCCAGCCAGGA
This sequence comes from Tricholaema leucomelas, assembly GCA_013400475.1. Taxonomy (NCBI): domain Eukaryota; kingdom Metazoa; phylum Chordata; class Aves; order Piciformes; family Lybiidae; genus Tricholaema lacrymosa; species Tricholaema leucomelas. The sequence continues at coordinate 75,693 of WAAF01005684.1, forward strand.
TGCCAGTGGCTTTCCTGGCCACCTGGGCACACTGCTGGCTCCTATTCAGCTGCTTGTCTATTGCAACCCCCAGGTCTCTTTCTGCCATGCAGCTTTCCAGCCACACTGCCCCAAGCCTGTAGCTTTGCTTGAGGTTGTGGGGCCCAAGTGCAGGACCTGGCATTTCGCCTTGTTGAAGCTCATCCCATAAACATTAGCCATGGATCCAATCTATTCAAGCCCCTCTGTAGAGCCTCCCCACCCTCGTACAGATCAACACTGCCACCTAACTTGGTGTCATCTGGGAACCTAATGCTGGCACACTCCGTGTCTTCATCAAGGTCATCAACAAAGATGTTAAACAGAAGTGGTCAGGCAAACTGTCAATGGGTTTGTAGTGAGGCAGAAAGTGAGTGTAGGTCATGTGCACTAAAACAAAACCTCAGTGCTCCCAAGCAATCTTTATGCTGTGACTTTTTCTTTTCCTACTGCCCTGCTTTCTGCTAATCTTACCTTAGAGTTGTCAAGTCACAGAGGATACTTATGCTCAGAGAATCTGGCACAGCAAAGGAGCTTGTTGCTGGCACCACTTGCTGTTGAGGTGATAGCAAATGTGCTATGATGAGATGGACAAATAAAAGCAGCCAAAAGCCTGTGGCCAGAAACAGGATCTGGGAGAGTCAGATGAAGGTACTTCATTTTCCAGATACAGAAGTGGAAGGGCTGCTTTCCTGGGCTGCATACAACCACAGATCCACCCTTTCACAGCTAGTCTGTCCTAGCAAACTGAAAATGAGCTCTTTGGGGCTTTCAGCTCCTCTGTATGAACTAACAAGACAGTGGAGAGGAATGAGATTTTCACGGCCCTGAGGTGTTACCTTGCAGATCTTCTTGATCGGCAAACTGAAGAAAAGGGCAGGTATTTTGCGCTTAAATTGCCCAGTTTTGCTCAGTTTCCATTTTAAGGCTGAAAGTGTTGGCTACAAGGAGGCTGCATTAGCATAGGAAGTCTCTGTCAGAGCTTGAGGACTGCATTAGCATGGGTGGACGAACAGCAGAGTCTTCAGCTGTTTTTTTTTCTCTCTTAAATTCTCTGTCCCTTCAGATTCCTTGAGTGTTTCTTCCATCTTTTATTCATCAGCTGCTGAAGCCTGGGGAGATCAAGGCCACGTAGCCTTCCAGGTTACTGTCAAATCAAACTAACCCTTTCTTGTATGTGCCTTGGGTCTTCTACCACTCGGAAGATCTAAGGGTCAGACTGATTTCTGATATGAACACTACTAGCATGCACAAGCTGTACATCCCAAAATGTTCTCCCAAAGACACAAGACTGTTTCTGCTCAAGTCAAGATCCAGCTCAAGGCTACATGAGCAAAACCCTGAGCCACGGAGCGAGCTGCCCATTAACACCAGCAGCTGGAGGATGGTGCTTAGTCCAGGGGTGTAAAGCAGAGGAGTAAAGTGTTTGCTTTCTTAAACTGCTTTGTGAATTTAGCATTACCGTGGCAGGAGAGAGGAACAGAGCAACTGACAATCCGCTTTTATCTCTCTGCTGAAGGCAGTTTGTGCTCAATCCCTTAGTTTGTTTCTTCTGCTCAGAATGGCATCACTTTTTCATGATAGATGAGAGTTCTAGGAGCATGCTCTGCAAGACAGCAAAAGAAACAAAGTGTGAAGCTGAAGGAGAAAAAGAAATGCTCTCATAGTAATTAACTCCAAGATATGCATGAGCTAGGAAGGCAGAAATCTGGTGTTTAGCTGAGAACAGTGGCTTTGTTCAGTGCTAAGGGGAGGGTGGGGAGAGGGGGAACACCTTGTTTTTAAACCGAAAGCAGCACATTAATTCCTCAAGTAACTTGTTTGAAATCAGTGGGCCCATCCTAGAGCCCCTGCTTTACATATTAAGAGGTTTTTGTGTGGCTTTGACTGCCTTAGAACTGTACCAAAATGGACTGATTCAAGCAAATTCTGCTTTCTGAAATCCAGCTTAGCCATTTGCTGCTGCACAGATCCTCAGAGGGGTTCATTAGCTGTCAGCTGCTGCTGACTCCCAATGCTTCTCTGTGTCCACCTGGTGAATGCATATCTGTGGGTGACCAAGTAGTTTTAGCAGGATAATTGGTACCTTGGCTGTCATTACCACGAGCTTCTCCTGAGTGCTCCTGGGCACAGTAAAATACAACTACTGTGGAATTGATTTGCTGCCTTTTTTAAAGAACTGTTTGCACAGAAGAGTAAGTTCTGGGCTTTGCATCTGGGCTGGAATAATCCTCACTATCAGAACAGGCTGGGGGAGAAGGTGAGAGAAAGCAGCCTTGTGGAAAAGAACTTGGGGGTGCTGATGGATGAGAAGCTGGACATGAGCAGGCAGTGTGAACCTGCAGCCCAGAAGGCAAATCACAGCCTGGGCTACATCCAAAGCAGTGTTGCCAGCAGAGCCAGAGAGGGAATTCTGACACTTTGCTCTGCTGAGGCCTCACCTGCAGTGCTGCATCCAGCTCTGGAGCCCTAAATATAGAACAGACATGGAGCTGATGGAGCAGGGCCAGAAGAGGGACACAAAAAACGTGCAGGGGATTGGAGCAGCTCTGCTACAAAGACAGGCTGAGAGAGCTGGGGGTGTGCAGCCTGGAGAAGAGGAGGCTCTAGGCAGACCTAATAGCAGCCTTCCAGTACCTAAAGGGGGCTACAAGAGGTCTGCAGAGAGACTGTTTGTAAAGGGCTGCAGGGATGAGGGCAATGGCTTCAAACTAGAGCAGAGCAGATTTAGATTGGATGTTAGGAACAGGCTCTTTACTGTGAGGGTTGTGGAACACTGGAAGAGGTTGCCCAGGGAGATGGCTGTGGCCCTGTCCCCAGAGATAATCAAGGTGAGGCTGGACATGGCTCTGGGCAACATGATCTACTTGAAAATGTCCCTGCTGACTGCAGGGGAGAGTTGGACTGGATGACCTTTGGAGGTCCCTTTCAACCCAGACCATTCTATGACTCTATGAAAACTGTACAAAACCAGCAGTAGCTACCAGCAGGTAAATGCTCTTAAGGACCGTCAATCTAGAGTAAATCAGGGCTTTACCAGTTCCTTTTCCCCTCCTGTAGATTTTCCTCGTGGAGCTCAACTGTCTGAATAACTCCTCTGCAGTTATCAGCGTTGTTATTTCAGTTTACATTCCCCCTTATCAAACAGTTCCCAGCCCCAGGGGCGAGAGCAAGTGAGCAGCTAGTTAAATGAGTGGATATTTATCCCTCAAGTGTTGTTGAAAGGGTGAGTAAACACGCCTTATTCTGGAGAAGACTGTAAGCATTCAGGCTGAATAGCAGCTCTGGCTTTCATATCCTGCTCACTACGGAGTCTTTTCCTGCTATGTAAAAGGCTCAGAGCTGAATAGAGAGTTGAGAAGCAGAAAAAAAGAACTGAACAGCACGGAGGACTAAAAGAGCAATGCAGTGAGGGAAACCAGACCTGGTGATTCATAAATTTTGCTCAGTTTCAGCAGAGCCAAGATTTCAGTCTCAGAGGCTGTCTTCTGCACAAATGAACAAAAAGCAGCCCCATCTCAATCTGATGCAGTGAGCACAGCATTATCAGCTTTACTTGCTCCTTCATTATCAGCTTCACACCCTTCATTCACCACGAGGAGAGGGCCTTGCTTTTAAACATACTTCCATTTAGACTGGATGTTAGGAATGATTTCTTTACCATGAGGGTAGTGGAACACTGGAACAGGTTGCCCAGGGAGGTAGCTGAACGTCCACGCCTAGAGATATTCAAGGTGAGGCTGGACAAGACTAGACAACCAGAGCCAGTAAAGCATGACCCTGCTGACTGCAGAGAAGGTTGGACTATATGGCCTTTGGGGGTCCCTTCCAAGCCAAACCACTCAATGATTCTGTTAGATCTGTTTGGTGCTTCCAATGCCATGACTGACAGGATGCAGCTGACTCATGGGTCAGGTTGATTTTGTAACACTTTGAGATTTTCAGCTGAGTGTGGCCACGTGAGCCTAGGTGGCTGTTACTGATCCAAGCCAGGATGCCTTTGGCTCTCCTGCCCACCTGGGCACACTGCTGGCTCATGTTCAGCCTACTATTTATCAGTACCCTCAGGTCCCTTTCTGCCTGGCTGCTCTCCAGCTCTCTCTGTCCCCAGCCTGTAGCACTGCTTGGGGTTGTTGTGGCCAAAGTGTAGAACCCTGCACTTGCCAAACTCTTTTTTCAGCTGTACATATGAAACACCTTTATACTAAAATATCATGTGCTGTAAAGCAGCAAGCAACACCTACCTGAGCCACATTCTAAAATCACAGAATTATAGAATGCCAGGGTGGAAGGGACCCCCAAGGACCACCTGGTTCAACCTTTCTAAATGATAGAGGAGATTAAACGGGATGGCCCAGCATCCTGTCATGCCGAGTTTTAAAACTGAGCAGTGCAGGACAATCCACTAATTCTCCTGGGAGATGATTCCAATGCTCAACTATTCTCAAAACAGAATCTCCCCAGGAGTAACTTGTATTCATTATGCCTTGTCTTTTCCATGTGACTCCTTGTAAAAAAGTCTCCACTGTCCTGGACACACTCTTGCCCTTTATGTGCTGCCATGTGGTAATAAGGTCACCCCTAAGCCTTCTCAAGGCTGAATAAACTCAGTTCTCTCAGCCTTTCCTGATATGACAGGTCTTCAGCACTCTGATCATTCTCATGGCCCTTCTCTGAACACTTTCCAGATCTTTTTTTTGTGCAGCTAGTACCAAGCCCACACAGAACAACTTCCAAGGGCAGCATGCCAGAAGAGTATGACTCTCAAAAGTAGCAACGCAGTGTGCACTTGCAGCCCGGAGGGCCAGAGCCTGAGCTGCATCAGGAGACGTGTGGCAGCAGGTTGAGGGAGGTGATTCTCCCCCTCTACTCTGCTCTGGTGAGACCCCACCTGGAGTACTGCATCCAGTTCTGGAGCCCCTATGACAAGAGGGATGTGGAAATGCTGGAGCATGTCCAGAGAAGAGCCATGAGGATGCTCAGAGGGCTGGAGCACCTCTGCTGTGAGGACAGACTAAAAGAGCTGGGGTTGTTCAGTCCAGAGGAGGCTCTGAGGTGAACTCATTGTAGCCTTTCAGTATCTGAAGGAGGCCTACAAAAAAGCTGGGGAGGGACATTTTAGGCTATGAGGTAGTGACAGGACTGGGGGGAATGGAACAAAGCTGGAGGTGGGGAGATGCAGCCTGGACATGAGGAGGAAGCTCTGCACCATGAGAGTGGTGAGAGCCTGGAATGGGTTGCCCAGGGAGGCAGTTGAGACCCCATCCCTGGAGGTGTTTAAGGCCAGGCTGATCAACGGTAGGTTGTCCCTGCCCATGGCTGGGGGCGTCGGAACTAGATGATCCTTGTGGTCCCTTCCAACCCTGACTGATTCTGTGACACTGCTTTGCAAACAGACTGTATTTCTCTGCCAGCTCTCCCCTGGAAGACAGCATAATTGTGATTAAACAGGAAAAGCTGCCAGGCAGTTTCTGTGAGTTCTCAACAGGGTGTGAAATTCTGGCTTGCTCAAAACCTTACACTCTAGGCCTTCTCCCTAGATAAGAAACATCGAAAGGGGAAATGGATCAATTGCCTCTAGGTGACAATTTAACGTGGTGACTATCTGTTGTAAAAACCATAACCCCATGATAACTGGAAGCCATAAACAGATTCTTTTTGATGAGCAACATATAAGAGTGCCTTCTGCTTCTTAACACAAAAGATTTGAAGTTGTCTGGTTGGTTTGTTCTGTATTTGGTAGAAGTATTTAGTTTGGGGAAGAGCCAGGAGAAAACTAAAAGATAACAAGACAGACAATTTGGAATATTGTGAGAAGGTTTGTTTAGCACATGCCCCAGAAAAAGGGCTTACTCCCGCAAAAATTTTGGAGAGGAGCTTTTTTTGCTCTCAGAAGACAAACCTCATGATCTGGGGCAAGCATAAATCAAATTACCTCAAGGAAAGCAAGGAGTCTGCCTTACTAGCACTGCCTGTAAGCAAGCTTAGAGTGTGGCCAAAGAAGAGAAGCAGCTGCTGGAAATGCAGCTCTGAACTCGCTGGCTCTGGCACTGCAATTACTTGATGTTTTATACGTAGCCCTTCTGATTTAGCCGCTGAGCAACTATTCTATTCAGGGAGAAACCCTCTGAAGCTGGAGAAGCTGAGCCACTGAAGTCAGCGCACCTGCGACTTCTATTCCTCACAGCGTCCCCAGGCGGGAGCTGAACACGTTTCCACCGAGACGGTCCCCGCCTTGCCGAGCGGGGTTATGTAACGAGCGCGGAAAAGCCGAGCTCCGGTGCCTCAGCGACCTCAGCAATTCCCTGGCAGTGCTTTCGGTTTCCCTCAGAAGGGGACCAAGCCTACAAACGCTCGGCTTAACCAGGGCGGGAGCTCGGCACTCCAACTGTGAGGGAAGAACTACCCAAGCCCCTCTGCCCTGCGGCTCCACCTCTAACTCCGCAGGGCCGGGACAAGCAACCTGGCAGGCCCGCCCCGCCCGGGACCCTCCGCCGCCCCCCTCCCGCTGGCCACCCGTAGGCCGCGCACCGCTACTTGCCATGGAGACGCGGCGCCCCATGGCGGCGGCGGGCGGCGGGCTGCCGGGCGGGCCGGCCTCTTCGAGGCGCTGCCCCTCAGAGCCGGAGCCGGAGGCGCAGCGGGAAGCGGCGTCCTCGTTGTCGCTGCCCGCCCGGCTGCCGGCGAGGACGCGGGAGAGGAAGCTGGCCTTGCGCGTGGCGGGGCCGTGTCCGCTGTCCGGGGAGTTGCAGCGCTCCTCACCGAGGTCGCGGCAGACGCTCACGCGGCTGTGCTTGCGAGGCGCGCGCCGGGCCGCGCCCGCCGCCCCTGGCGCCCCCGTCGGGCCGCCCGCCGCAGGCCGCGGCGCCTCCTCGCTGCTGGAGGAGGCCTCCGGCTGCTGCCCGTGGTGCTGCGCGGAACCGTGCCTGCGGCGGGGCGGCGGCGTGCCCCGGAGCTCTCCGCGGTGCTGCCGGCCCGCAGGCCTCGCCGCCCCGGGAGCGGGGGCAGGGGCAGCAGCGGGAGCGTGGGGTGGCGGCGGAGCAGTGGCTAGGCGCGGCGGGCAGGTGTCGACGGCCGGGCAAGCCGGCGGCACCATGGAGCTCTTCTTGGAGCTGTAGAGGATGGTCTCCTCCTCGACAGGGCCCACTGGCCACCACGGCTGCCCACAGAGGCTCTTCTGGATCTTCTTGAGGCCCAGATGGGCGATCTCGAGGATGTTGAGGAACAGGGAAACTGCGGCGATGCTGTTCATGAAAACCATAAAGATGGTCTTCTCTGTGGGTCGGGACACAAAACAATCCACCGTGTTAGGGCAAGGGGGCCGAGTGCATTTGTAAAGGGGGGGCATGTGAAACCCATATAAAAGATACTGACCTATCATAAAGCCCACTTCAACCACTGACCGCGTCAGGATGTGCAGGACATAGGTGCGCAGCAGAGACCCTCTCAGGGGGGCCTTATTCACTTTCTTCTGTTCCTCCAGCTTACGCAGTTCCCTCTCCACTCTCCTGTGCTCCTCGGGCACGGGCTCCAGATCTTCCAGCTGGGCTCGCAGCTGGGCCTTCCTCTTCTGCCGCTCTTTCTCGAGAGCCCTCAGTCTGTAGAGCGCATGGCCCATGTAAACTAGCGACGGAGAAGAGACAAATACGATTTGCAGCACCCAGTATCTGATCAGAGAGATGGGGAAGGCTTTGTCGTAACAGATGTTGTTGCAGCCAGGTTGCTCCGTGTTGCAGATGAACTCGGACTGCTCGTCATCCCAGACATCTTCGGCAGCCACTCCCAGCACCAGCATCCGGAATATGAACAGGATTGTGAGCCAGATTTTGCCAACTATCGTGGAGTGGATGTGCACTTCTTCAAGGATGCTGCCCAACAAGTTCCAGTCCCCCATGGTCAGAAGTTCATGCCTGAAGTACAAAAGAAAAGCCCCAAACCCTCATGTTATTTCCCCAATACTGGATTGCTTTTGGAAATGGCTTTTAGTAGTTCTCCCTTTTAAGTGATGATCTTTCCTATACATTCTTCTGATAAGAGGAGAGCTCTTAGAAGTTCATTATTATTGTCTGCATAATGGGTCTTTTAAGGCAGACTTTATGATTGCTGGTGAAAGATGCAAATGTGAGGTTATTTTAAGAGCTTGATTTCAGCTGTACGCCACAGCTCTCCTGCCTACAGTTTTACACTATTTTCTTCCTGCTAAGGAAGAAGACATTTACTTTTTTGCACATTGCAAATCCTTCACCAGCTATTGTTTAATTCTACCCCCACTACGTTCCATTGCCTGTGGCTGTGCCACAGCTTTGGGTGAGAGACTACTAGAATAACATGTGATGTTTGTGCCTTTCATTCATTCAATAAAATCATAAAACCATTTATCATACTGGCTGGAAAGGACCCCTAAAAGCTCATCCAGTCCAACCTCCATGTAGTGAGCAGGGATATCCTCAACTAGATCAAGTTACCCAGAGCCCTGTCTAGCCTCACTTTGAATATCTCTAGGGATGGGGCTACAGCCACCTCCCTGGGCAACCTGTTCCAGTGCTCAAACACTCTCACTGTAAAGAGCTTTTCCTTAGTATCCAATCTCAGTCTGCTGTGCTCTAGTTTGAAGCCATTGCCCTAGTCCTGTCACTGCAGCCCTTTGCAAACAGTCTCTCTGCAGCCTTCTTGCAGCCTCCTTCAGGTACTGGCAGGATGCTATTAGGTCTCCCCAGAGCCTCCTCTTCTCCAGGCTGAACACCCGCAGCCTGCCCTTGTGGCAGAGCTGCTCCAACCTCCTGAGCACTTTCATGGCCCTCTTCTGGCCCTGCTCCATCAGCTTCACGTCCTTCCTGTATTGAAGCCTTTAGAGCTCGATGCAGCACTGCAGATGAGGTCTCAGCAGAGCAGAGCAAAGTGTCAGAATTCCCTCTCTGGCTCTGCTGGCAACACTGCTTTGGGTGCAGCTTAGGCTGTGTTTTGTCTTTTGGGCTGCAAGCTCACACTGCCTGCTCGTGTCCAGCTTCTCATCCACCAGCACCCCCAAGTCCTTTTCTGTTGAGCTGCTCTCAATGTCATCACCCCCAGGTCTGCACTGATAGTAAGGATTGTTCTGGCCCAGGTGCAGGACCCTGCATTTGGTTTTGTTGAACCTCATGAGGTTCACCTGGGCTCACCTCTCCAGATCCTTCTGGATAACACCACATCCCTACTTTAAGAAGTATCCTAAAACTCAGAAAAAAAAAAAAAAAAAAAAGAGAAATGCTTCCAGTTGTACCCCAAGGTAGTAGAATTATTCATGTCAGCCATCCATATTTTCCCATTCAAAATTTAAAGTCTTAATGAATGACAAAGACTTTGTGTTTGATTATAAATGTCAAGAGAAGAGATAAATACAACAGGGATTATATAATGGGGTGATGTGAGGGTCTCTAGCTGCCAGTGTGACTTGATCTCTTTAATTATCTCTTTCCCAGAAGCACTTTGATTCGCCAGCAAATTGATCCACATTCTGCTGCCAAATGCTTCTCTAAAAAACTGTTCAGGAGCTTCAAGCAATGTGGGGAACCAAAATGTAAGGTCTTTGCCTGCTTATCCACAAGTGCACTGCAGGCTCAGTGTTGTGTCACTAGAATTCTTCCTGCTAACGTGGCAATCAAATATTGGCAGTAACTGGCATCATAGGTACCTGCACTTGAATTTTCATGCTGCTGTACTTACGAAACTTCTCAAATTCCACTGACCTACAACCTTCAGTAAAGTGCAGTTTCTAAGGTTTCTTAACAGTGGCTGGTTGCAGTATCCAAAATCTTAGATACTTTTAATTGATAGCACCGCTGACTCACAGAAGGTTAAGGGTTGGAAAGGACCTCACAAGCTCATTCAGTCCAACCTCCCTGCCAGAGCAGCATCACCTAGACCAGATCATATAGGAACACATCCAGGCAGCTCTTAATCTCCAGAGAGGGAGACTCCACAACCTCCCTGGGCAGCCTGTTCCACTGTTCTGTCACCCTCACAGGGAAAATGTTTTCCTCCTGTTTCCATGGAACTTCCTATTTCTCAGCTGCCACCCACTGCCTCTTGTCCTGTCATTGGGCATCACCCAGCAGAGCCTGGCTCCAGCCTCTTGGCACTCATCTTTACAACCATTCCTGAGGTGCCTCCCTCAGGCTCCTCCTCTCCAAGCTAAAGAGCTCCACTCCCTTCACCATTTTTGTGACTCTGTGGACTCTCTCAAGCAGTTCCCTGAGGTCCTTGAACCGTGTTTCAGTTTTGTTTAGTTGTCTGTCTGTGTGTGGGGAGGGTATGCAAATCTGAATCTACACAGGGAACTTCCCTTTAGACAGAGGAAACTGATTGAGGGAATGCTTAGCTAGTTAAGCATGTTCTTAGTTGCTGTGAAGCACTGGGAATATCTTCTTCCCCCACTTCTTCTCTCCCAGGTACAGCACTGAAACAAGATGTGTGAAAAGAAAAAGTTATGAGGAATTACTGTAGTCTGTTTTCCTCATCTTTAAAGAGCTATGCCATGTATTGAGCTCTGCTGTTAGTGGCTGAACTTGATGATCTTAAAGGTCTCTTCCAACAGAATAGCTCTGTGACTCCATCAGCTGGTCTGTGGCTGACGACAGGGAGGGTTTTTGTAACCAGTAACATCCTCTTTTCAGCTGAGGAGAGTTAAAACACGATGACAGCTGTGGATTCATTGCCACACAGCAATTACTGAAGCGGCAACAGCTGACTGTGAAGGGCAGAGCACAGGCTAGAGTTTGTTCCCACTTTCTTCCTCGGTGGAGGAGCTAAGCCCAGAGAGTGGCATTATTTCTTCCTACTGACATCTCCACCAGCCTGCATTGCTTTGATTCACTGCCATTTGGTACACTTACTATGTGTTTATTCCAGGTTCACTGTAGCTCTAGGTAGACAGTAAATCATCCTTGCTCACTGCCTACAGTTAATTGCTCATCTATGGAGCAGGACCAGAAACCTGGCAAGTAATGCTCAATGATGAAGTAGTGAGGGAAGAGGGAGAGATTGATTTTAGTAAGGATGAAAGTGGTAGGAACTAGGGTGAGACAAAGCTTTGTTTAACAAGTCTCTGCATTTAGTTTTCAGATTCATCATAAGCAAACAGAAAGCAGCAGCTAAACACAAAAGAGCTCAACCTAAGTAAAAAAACACAGCCAGCACCCATAAGTGATGTTAGGATGGTCATTGAGTCTCTATCCTGTCTAACCGGGGGGCCAACCAGGCCCCCCGGCCTTTGAAACCCTCCACCAGTCACCCAGTGTGCACCACAGGGACTCACCAGTGACGATGGGAGGAGGATCCCTCTGCCCAAATGGGCAAACTTGGGGCTACTGCCTTCCCTGGGGCTGATTATAAAGGGGAGTGGGCAGGGAGGGCAAAGTGGTCACACCTGGGGTGGGAGGGGGACTCCAACAGAACCCAGATTAAAAAGGGCAGTGGGCAGGGAGGGTAAAATGGTTACACCTGGGGTGGGAGGAGACACCTCCCCCCAACAGAAGCCAAGTGCTCTGAGTTTGGGGAATAAAAAGGGAAAGTGCAGTATGAGGTGGGAAAGGAGCAAATATAGTGGAAAGGGGAAGGTGGTGCTGAAAAGAAGGAGAGGGAGAGGCAAGGAGGAAGATGAGGGGAAAGGGGGATTAAAAAAACTAATAAAAATGAAAACTTGATTGCATAAAAAGTAAAAAAAGGTGATCCTGCTCTGACAGGGCTGCTAGACTAGATGACCTTTCAAGGTTCCTTCCAGCCCCCTAATGTTCTGTGATTCTTCTGACTTCATCTGGACTTTATACAACGCAGATATCCAATTGTTGTGATGGGTGTAAAGATATTGGTATGTTGAAATGTTTACTGGAAGAAGTTGCTAACAATATTGAGCCTGTTTTTCTATGTTTGGAAGTGCTGACACAGAATAGTTCACCTTCAGTAAAGCAAGAAGTAGAGGTTCACACAGGGCAAGCTCCCAAATCTAGATGTGTTTACCTGAAGGGACATGGTGAAGAGGCTGAAGCTGGTCTCTTCTCACAGGTAATCAGAGACAGAACAAGGGGGAATGGCCTCAAGCTGAGGCTGGGTAGATTTGGATTGGACATTAGGAAAAAGTCTGATCAGGGAGAGAGTGATCAGGCACTGGAATGAGCTGCCCAAGGAGGTGGTGGAGTCACACACCCTGGATGTGTTTAAGGGCTGTTTGGCTGTGGTGCTTAGGGCTATGGTTTAAGGTGGCTCTTGTAGAGTAGGGTTATAGGTTGAACTTGGTGATCCCAAGAGGCTATTCCAACCTGGATGTTTCTGTGAGTCTGTCTTGAGCTCACGGAGTTTTAGTAATGGAGGAGGGGGCTGCTGGTATGGCTCCTCTAAGAAGGTTTGAGACGCTCCCCCTACTCCAAGCCAAACTCACCTCTGGCCAAGGCCAAACTGATCAGCACCTCTGCAGTAAATGTATCTTAAGAGGGGAAAACCTCTTGGAAGAGTTGGCATTGGGAGCTCCTTTACTGTGGAGAGGAGTGGGATGTGGGTGAGACAGCCACACTGACTCCCAGGTCAGTAAGGAAGGAGGTAGGGAGGCATGACAGAGCAGTCACCTGTGCCCAGGTAGGCCGAGGCCTTGCTGCCCTTCGCAGTCAATAGCGAGGAAGAACCCTCCCTGCAGCCCGGGAAGGAGCCCAGGCTGGAGCAGAGCACTGCTCCCACTGAAGGCAATAACTCTGAGCTAGAGCAGTCTGCTGCTGGGAGGACTGAAGGCCATGGAAGGACCCCACAGCAGCTGGAGGAGTTTGAGAAGGAGGGGATCCACATTGCCACAGGGGGGGACTGTGAGGAGCTTTGCCCCTGAAGAGGAAGGAGCAGCAAAACCATCATGGAAGGGACTGGGATTAACTGGGGCTGTTTAGAGAAGACTGAGAAGGCATCTGATCAATGTCTACAAATATCTGAGGGGTGGGTGTCGAGTGGAGGGAGACAAGCTCTTTTTGGTGGTCAGCAGCAGTAAGCCAAGGAGCAATGGATCCAAACTGGAACAGAGAAGGTTTCAGTTCAACAGGAGGAGAAACTTCTTTAGAGTGAGGGTGACAGAGCCCTGGAGCAGGCTGCCCAGAGAGGTTGTGGAGTCTCCTTCTCTGCAGACTTTCAAAACCCTCCCAGATGCATTCCTGTGCAAGCTACCCTGGGTGATCCTGCCTTGGCAAGTGGGTTGGACTGGATGATCTCTGGAGGTGCCTTCCAACCTCTAAGGTTCTGCGAGCATAAACAGACCACACTGGCTCTACAGATGTGTTGGTTTCTTAGGTTGTTTTTATCAGTCTTTAAACATCTCTACTTCCACTTTTGTTGCAGCTGACAGGGTCTAACTCTCTAAATGAGCTTATTCTACTCAGACTCTTTCCCTCAAGCCTGCACTGGTAGAACTGCAGCACAAACAGCAACGTGATGAACACTGTGTGTAAAGCAAGAAAGCTTAGTCCATAGCCACAAAACCCAGAGCTTCTAGGAAATCAGCCAAAAGTACTTTACAACCTCATCATAACAACATGCATCTGATTTTTCCATCTTTTCCTTCCCTGGCCTTATTTGAGTTCTGAGTAACAGAGTCATTTCAGTTTACTGTAAGAGAGTAATCTCAAATATCAAGGATATCATCAGTAGGCCAGACATTTTACTGTTCTAATATATCTGGCAAGTATACTAGAAACACATCATTTTCAATATAGATAGTGCATAGAACAGAATCATAGAGTCAGTCAGGGTTGGAAGGGACCACAAGGATCAGCCAGTTCCAATCTCCATGCCATGGGCAGGGACACATCACACTACATCCAGCCTCATCCAGCCTGGCCTTAAACACCTCCAAGGATGTGGCTTCCACCACCTCCCTGGGCAGTCCTTTCCAGGGTCTCACCACCCTCATGGTGAAGAACTTCTTCCTAATATCCACTCTGAATCTCCCCATTTCTAGCTTGTTCCATCCCCCCCCTACTCCTATCACTACCTGACATCCTAAAGAGTCCCTCCCCAGCTTTCTTGTAGGCCCCCCTAAGATACTGAAAGGCCACAGTAGGTCACCTTGGAGTCTTCTCCCCAGACTGAACAGCTCCAAGTCCCTAGGTCTCTCCTCATAGGAGAGGAGCTCCAGCCTTCTGATCATCCTTGTGGCCCTTCTCTGGACACCTTCCAGGACATCCATACCTGAGACATTTCTCATTGTACTATCTGGTTACCTCTGGATCTCCCCAGTTATTCCTTCAAACAAGAAAAAATCATGCATGTAATAAGTTGGAACCAGCTGTAAATCCCTCACTCCCATTGGAGAAAGTCTATTTCTTGCTTTTTCTACTTCTTTAAGCTCATCTGATCTTTTGCCTCTATTGAAATCAATTCCATATTAAAGTTATGCCAGGTTTTCATCTGCTGTGATTTGACACAAGCAAAGCTACATCCTCAGTTTCTGGACAGAAGTCAAATGCTAAGATACACAAACACTCCTGGGTTTCAGTTGCGACGCTTCAATTTCAGCCTAGACCTGCCTGCTCCCTACTGCCCTAAGAAGAGTTATTTTTCTGCTGCTTACCTTAGGAGCAAGCCCCTGGTTGGTCCTGTCTGAGAGCATGGCAGGAACACACAGCACTGCTTATTGCTACGGCCGAGACCTTCCTTTGGCAGCGCTAGGACATCTTTTTTTGCCCTGAGAGCCAAAACGCAGATGAGGTACTCCGAGCTGACCTCTCAGTTCTTTGCAGCTGAAAGCCAAGATTGCTCGGTCTGAACTATCCATGCCCAGTTTAAAAATCATCAGATGATCAGACTGTGCCTCTGGCCAAAGTTATCATGCAATTGTTTTAGTCGGTGGCATCTACCCGAGCCGTTCCCTCAAGGCTCGATCTGTGCGGCGGTAGTTTGCCACGCTCCCCTTGCCTTGTTTTAGTTGGCTCTTCAAACGTTACACCTCCAGTCATCTCAGAAATCAACTTTTGGGTTGTAAAATGGCTAAGCAGGCAGCAGTTACAGTGCCACAGATTCTTGCATTTTCTTTACATGCCATTAGTTTTGCTTTGAATCGATGCTGAAGAGTCGATCGGTCATGTCCGATTTCATACTCTGCTGCCTGCGGAGTTAATTTAGGATGTGGTTAGACTGAACCTTTGAAAATGGAGGCCACAGGACTCCAGTCTTCAGTTAGAAACACAGGCTTTTGGCACAGTAGCCCTTCTTCAGCTAGGCTAAAGGGCCACCTCCCAAGCACATTCAGAATTACTATCTGCAAGGGATCTAAGGTCTAAAGGAGGCTGGAAGGGACCTCAAAAGCTCATCCAGTCCAACCCCCCCCCGCCACAGCAGCATCACCTAGAGCAGGTCACACAGGTATGCATCCAAGTAGCTCTACCTCCAGAGAGGGAGACTCCACAACTCTCCTGGGCAGCCTGTTCCACTGTTCTGTCACTCTCAGAGAGAGAAGTTTTTCCTCACCTTTTCATGGAACTTCCTATGCCTCAAATTCCACCTATTGCTCCTTGTCCTGTCATCGGGCATCACTCAGCAGAGCCTGGCTTCAGCCTCCTGGCACCTACCCTTTTCATCTTTAGAACCACTGATGAGGTCACCTCTCAGTCTTCTCCTCTCCAAACTAAAAAGACCAAACTCCCTCAGGCTCTCCTCGTAAGAAGAGATCCTCCTTTTCCTTAATCATCTTTGTGGCTCCATGCTGGACTCTCTCAAGCAGTTCTGTCCCTCTTGAACTGGGGGACCCAGAACTTGACACAGTATTTCAGGTGTGGCCTCACTGGGGCAGAGTAGAGGGAGAGGATCTACTAACCACAGCCCTTGTAATACACCCCAAGGGGATGGAGAACAGGAGTGTGATGTGGCCCCTTACAACTGAAGACAAGAAAGAATCTGTGGTGGCTGAAGACAGTTCCTTGCTATAAGCATCTGCCACAGCTGAAAACAGCTTACAGTGGGAATGCTGATAGGCAGCTTGGGGTGGATGGTGTGTTGAGAGATGGGCAGGGAATATCCTGGGGATCAGAGAGATGGGACTTAGCCTTTGACACCTGAGATGTGTAACTGCAATCAGCAGCACAGCAGGAACCAGCAGAACTTCATCTTGACCTTTCCAGTGCAGAAGTGAGCACCCTGCTAGAAAGCAGAAATCCAGGGATCATAGGGCTGGGGCAGGAATTGAAGACAACCAGGTAGGGTAAAAGCTGTAATCTTGTTGGGTCTTGAATAAACCCCCAGTTCCACCAGGGGATGTTTACTGTTTTGCCTATGACAGGAAATAATCATCAATGGCAGCTGTAGCAAAAAAAAGTGCTCAAAATATTAGGGCCAAATACACTTTTTGTAGCATTGCAGCTTTTGCTATTCCTGTCAGGGAGGGAGAGAACTGAAAACCAAAAAAAGATGCATGTGGGAGCTAATTGTAATCTTACACCACAGAGAGTAGCACATTACCTTGTACATTACCATTATGACATCCAAAACAGGGTCAAAACCATTTTGAAGACCACAACCTTGCTGCCATCTCACCAAATTCACCAGAAACCTCTGCAGCCAATGCCTGTGGGACAGTGAACTGGACAACAGGCTATGGTTTAAGTAGTTCAGGTATAGGCACGCTGAAATGTCAAGATGAGACTGCAGAATTGTACCACTTCTAGCCAAACCCACTCCTTCCTGGGTTATTAAAAGTCACTTGCAGAGCTTTCCAGTTTACTGCAGACAAACACTACTGGTAGTAGACTTGCTCTTTCTGAGGCAAGCTGTCTTTCCCAGGAAGAGGAAAGCTGCCTTAACCTTTGCAATATGAAATGAAACAGGCCAGGGACATCTGCAGCCCTCAGCACCTGTCACAGCTATACACTTGGATGCCCACATCCACACTGCCTACTGAGACCAGCCTTTGTTTCATGCTGCTGTCTAAACTGTGTCAAGGAGAGCTGCACAGCCTTAGGCTGGGCTAACAATCAAAGTCCACAAAAATATGGACAACTATGTTCAAGTTCACAGATTCAAACCACAGGCCTCTTCAGTTTAACAACAGCTGTGCAACTCCTCCCTGTATTGACACTTGTGACCTGGATGGGTTTGCTTTTGCTGGCACAGCACAGTGTTTTCAAGCTCTGATGGGAGAGGATGAGCCAGCCACCACTGAAACTTACCCATCTCTCCTCTCAAAGCCAATTTTACTCCTGAAACACTTCTTGATTGATGTCAGAGTCTTCTAAGAAACCCTTAAACTTGTTTCTTGGTGTGCTTTAGTACTGCTGCCTTTCTTCATGAAGACAAATTGCTAAAGATCTTTCTGCAGCTGCTTTTAGTGGAAAGACTTAATGGAAATAGCTGTGGGTTGCTGAATTGACACCAGAAAGAAATGCCTGTAGGCCAGTCAATTATTGGATGTAGATGGACTATGCCTTAGAGAGGAACTCTCAAAGTCGAATACTTGATGCTCTATGGTTTCATTACTACGTGTATCTCCATAAATCACAGACTCAGAGAATGTCTGGAGTTGGAAGGGACCTTAAAGGCCATTTAGTTCTAACCTCCCTGCCCCAGGCAGGGACACCTCCTGCTAGACCAAATTGCTCCAAGCCTCACGCAGCCTGGTCTTAAACACTTCCAGGCATCCACAGTTTCTAAGAGCAACCCCTCCCCCGTCTTACCACTCTTGTGGTGAAGAACTTAATCTTGGTCCTGAACAACTTTGTTGCTTTCAAACAAATCTTGCTCTCTTGAATTTCTACTAAGGGTTTTTAAACTGTATGTTGGTGCCTATTCAGTAACAGCAAAATGGAGCCTTGAAGGGCTGCTAGCTACACTACTCCGGGGAAAAGCCTTGGATGCCAAAAAGGGCTCTCTCCTTTGTATTATTACACTTAATGCTAATCCAATACTTCTAGGGAAAAAGAAGAGTTGTAATTCCTAAGTGGTTTGAAGGTCTCCTGCAGTTTGTGAAACTGTCCCAACTTCTTATCCAGTCATGTCCACCAAGAAATAAGCAGTAATGGCATCAGAGCAGCACGTGGTTGCTTCTATGTTTATTGGCCAGAATATCAACAGAGCTACTCATTTGTACAAACAGAAGGCAATTCTGATGCTGCTTCACAGCATTTGGAGTCATCAAGCCATCAGCCTACAGCTGTAGAAAAGGTTTTCATTTACCTGAGGTTTCACAACTAAAGATTGTAGATTTACATACAGTACATTTTCATCTAGGTATCAAAACTCTTGTTGGAGAAATAAATTACAGGCAATGGTACAAAAGCAACTCCAAGCCAACCTTTGTTCAACAAGAACATGTGTGTGTGTGTGTGTGAACTTCAGTTTTTATTTGCATTACTCTTGCAGTAAGCAAACTATTTAGTTTATACAAAATAAACCTGGAGTTTCATACAGTTAAAAAAATCATCTTTGGCTAAACAAAGCTCCCTCTATTTTTATACAATATATTTATATATATATATAT